>WEDG01003232.1:0-61086 GCA_017591395.1 Schistocephalus solidus | reverse complement strand
ATAAAGAAATTTCTTTAATAGATTTTCCAACACCGTGTCTTCTACACTGAGGTAGAGACTTAAAACTCGTAGGCTCGAGGGACTTGAAATTCGAAACCAATTTCAAACAACGCGCCAATTAATGTTGTCTTATATATGTTGCCAATATATATGTTGCCAATATATGTTGTCTTCCCGAAGCAAACAAGCTCCGTATGGGTGACAAAGGTCACAAGCAGGCAACCAATTACTAGGCCAAAGTCGGCCAAGTTATAATTGCAGAGAGGAGAGACGAAGAAAATATGGGTAGATTGATACAGTCTGCTTCGCGATTATTCTGCCTTCATTCAGCCAATTATAACCCTGACTACGAGCTGGAAATGGAAACAAACACACAAACGGCCTTGTAATTGGTTGCGTGTTCGTGAACTTTGCCACCCCTACGAAGAGTATTTGCTTTGTGAAGCCAAAATATAGGTGCGCACCTCTTCCTATTTGAATAAATACCCGATTGGCAGCGACAAAGAACGACAGGTAGCGAGGCACTGATGAACTTCGGTTCGATGAAGTTCTTATTATCCATCTGCTAGACCCAATATGTGGACTGTCTGCACCGTACTCGAGAACATGTTTGTGTTTCCAGTCCCAGCGGGTAGTCAGGGTTATTATTGGTTGAATGAAGGCAGCATAAGGTTGAAAAAGACCATATCAATCTATTCATATTTTCTGTAAAGACTCGAACTTATCAACGAGTGTATTAGTCCACCTATGAAAACCGCAGTTTCGGCAAGTGGTAAACTAGATGAAATTATGACCACTGACGTCGAAGATGATGACCGGCAGTTGCGAGATAGTCAAACCGACAACCAGGAAGACTGCATTTGCAGGACAAACTGTGCTATACCAGAGAACGACAAGCGACTCGAAGTGCAGTGGCGATAGTTCGGTTACCCACGTTAAGAGCCACCTGAAGTTGATATAGGTGATAAAAGGATAAGTGAATGAGTGCCTCAACCATTCTTCCTATAGGAAGGTAGCAAAGGACAAATTATTGGCCGGCATTACACGTGTGGCTGGAAATAGATTCCTTAGTTGTTGAGATATACGGACAAGTGAGGGGCTACAGGATGAATTATCCGAGGAAGCTCGCGTGCGAGGAACTATAGTTTGAAGTCAAGAAGCAATTGCCAAAATTTAACGGAAACGAGATACTAACTTTTCCAAGGATTGAGCACAGAAACACATTTTCTATGATAATATAAATCTTCACAAAGATATGAGGGATATAACGCACTAAAATAATACATTTAAAAAAGAAAACTGCATACGAAATCTTACTAGCAATTGCCCAAATTGCAGATTGATCTTTCCCCACTTATAAGCCTGCATGATACGAGGATTGTTGGGGAGTTGGCGTTTGCGTTGGGGTAGAAAACTTACAAATGCATGCCGAAACCAATTCCTGTTAATGCTTACTATAAATTACAAACTTTGGTAACATATCGAATCCTTTTCTTGCTGAGGTCATACAATGTTTGTAACAGGAGATCATTTCTACAAGTGTCAGCAGTTGTCGTGATCAACCAAACTTTGTTTAAACTTCTTCCGTTTTATAGATCACTCGTGTGGGCGGCCTTGACCAATGTGAGTGCGGGTTTTAGCGTGACCTCATGCTGTCCTGTTGACTGTACGGGATTTTCTAGTAGCAGTTAGTTGTCCTTCTCTTTAGTTCAATTAAGTTATACTCAGTTCCAGAATCAGGTCATTGATACCGAAAATGAATCCATTAATGTACAGACAGCATCGGTTCCCAATTATTCCTTACGCGATCCCTGGCGTTCTTCCACACCGCCGTAAGATTCATTGGGTTATTAATTTTTCCACGAAGGCGAAGTCAACGATGAGGAAGATCTTGCCACAGTGGCTCTGCAGATTCAGAAGAAACGGTTTTATGTGGATGTGAAGAAGAATTGGAGGGGCCGATTCATGAAGATTGCGGAGGTAGTCAGCTTTTTCATTATATGAAAGTCCCAGGTTGGAATGGACGGAAGGAAGGCCCGTATTCTGTTAACAATGAGTGCGGCAGATGACCTCAAAGACAAATTGAAGGACCTCACTGAAGTGTATGAGGAAATTGCGAAGAAAGAGGCAGAAAATCAAGGAGACTCCGCTGACCATGGCGATAAATCTAGTGACAACGAGGATGGGCTTATAAAATCTCATATTGTGAACTATCCACACCGCCGTTATTATTTAGACTTAAAAAAGAATCGTCGGGGCTATTTTCTTCGTCTAACTATGATTTCAACCACGGCACGAATAAAACTGGCCGTGCCAGCACAGGGAATGCGAGATTTGTATAATTCTATTTGTGATCTTCTAAAAGCTTGGTGGAACCAGGCTCCATCTTCTGCGGAACAAAAAGGTAGTGACTAGCCTTTTTAACTGTGCAGCTCTAAATTTGCCTGGACCAAAAGCCTTTAGGATTGACAACAGGATGCTCTATTTTGATTCAGTTTCGAATCGTTATGGTGTTTTCCTGCGTATATCCCAAGTCTGGGCATCTAGTCGTTCAGCGATAACCATACCAGAACGCTCCCTTAACCGGTTTCGGGATATAATCAACGAGCTGGCCGAAGGCATTTCTTCCTCCTCGGTAAGTCTCTGTCCAGGGTTGAAAATTTGGTCTGTAGATTAAAGAGGAAGAGGATTCTGGTGTCACTGAGAAAGATGTGGAGCGTTCAGCCGACGAATCCATACCTAGGACCCCAACATCGGATCTTCCGGCAGATTAAGCAATGAATCTATTTTGCTCACATTTTTTCTACGCATATCCTACATGTCTTGCTTCACAGCACAAGACTCAGCGACAGTTCTTGCGCCATCCACGTTACATGGCACCAGCTGTAACTAAGTTTTACCTTGTCATGTGATACACTCAATGTTCCCTGTTGTATTTAATTTTCTGATACTTTTGATAGTACGTATTGGTTATGATGCCCTCGTTTTTCTATCCAACAAGGCTTTTTTGCGTAAAGATTAACTTTTACACATTTAGTTTTGTCCTTCTGAAACTGGCACCCGGTTGGTACAATAGATCTGGAATGAACTTGTTTCAAGTCGGTCTGTGGGTAATGGTGTGCCATAACTGCCGGCTTCCATTACTCCCACTGCGTCCGCAGTCCCGCTCCCAATGATGGGAATATGTCACACTATTTAAAATTACCCGGTCTAGTCGATGTCAGTGAGACATCCAGCCTTACGTGACGTTATAGTAGAAAGCCCTACTGACGCCTATTTTTCGGTTAACGGCCTCTAAGCATTATGGAAAGCCCATCTGCTGCTAGTGCTGTAGTTCGATTTTTCATGAGTTTAATTTACATACCTCTGAAAATGTAGCCTAAATTATATCTTGAGGATGAGACCACCATCACTCGCAAATGTGTACACGTGGAGCTTTCGGATGTCACTGGCTTAACCGAGGTGGTCCTACTTGGAGCTTCGGCCAACCTCGCGCTATGGCTCTGAGCGGTCATTTTGCAGTTCCGATGTTTAAATCTCGGAAACTTGATGTAGGTACTCTGAATGACTCATGGATTGCTGATTAGGAAATATTGGTTAGGTTTTTCTTTTGCCTACCAACATGATGTTGGGAACGGGATCAAAGTTGTATCACAAGTCAGGACAACCATCCACGGCTACAGCTCCGTGTTCAGGCATATATGTTGTCCGTCTGTGCGATCACTGGCGATGTTCTGCAATGGCGGCGCGAGGTTGGGTTTATTTTTGTTTCTTACGAGTTGTGTTTTCATCGGGAAAATTTATCCGAGACCCAACTTGCTTAGACCGCCAGTCGGTGATGCGCTAAACGCTGACCAAAGCTAAATGACTCCCACAGGCTATATACAGTATTAGATCTTTCTTAGACAGTCTCATGTTCAGTGGTTTCCATACGTCATTCCCCTGCTAACCACCTACCTTCCTCGTGGACTTTATTAAGTAGAAAGATGACATTGGGTTGTGTAACCATGGGAGGGCACAATGGCGGTTTAAGATAGTTGTCTCTGCTACGAACGGTTTGCTCCAGTTTCTCGCCAGAAAGCTCTTAACAGCTTTTTTTGAAAATTGCCAGAATTCCATAAAGCTTATCAGGCGTCTGGGGTGTGTTCCTTGTGAGAGTTCCGCTGCTTGTCGGTGAGTTCCGAAAACCATAAATGGCACCCTTAACATATTTTTATCAACTGTGTTCCACATACGTTCATCTCACAGGCGCAAAAAATTGGCGTAACAGATTTAGAATTATGGACAGGCATTTTGGAACGCACTACTATCCGAAATTTCAATCATAGGTCTTAACGACGCCCACCGTGGGCATACTTGCGCTGCATCTACCGCATTCCCTCCCCCACCTGGGTTCGGTGTCGATCAAGTCAAGAATTAAGGAGCCGGAAAAGGCACGGGTGACTGACGCGGTGGGACCCACCCCTAAGCCTGCCACCACACCGGCTCGGATCCTATTGGGCGGGAGTACCGTATAGGCTGTATCAAGGAGCCATTGCAGCCTAACTCTCAGCCTACAATTCGACCGCGCCACAAACGCATGTGGCTAACTACAAGGTGTGAGGTCAATCATCAGTTGGAAACCTAAGACGCCTTTAGCGCATCGGGATAATCGCAGGGTCGAGGCACACATCTAGCAGAGGAGCCATATGTAGGAGCCGAGTGATACTACCCACTTAACTGACAGGTTCTGATTAAGTGCTTCCAGTGGATGATGTTGGCCTTAGTCGTGTGTGATTGTGCGGATGAAAAGAGATATATGGTACGGCCGGTGGGTTTCTATCAAAGATTTAATGGAGACGCATATGGTCTTGTAGGCCAATACGGTGAGTGCATGTGCGTGGGCACCGGTGATAGTAGAGGCAGTCGTGGTTGGTGAATATTGGTGCCTTTGGCACTGGCTTGCCAGTCTCCACGATGGATTCGCAAGTGACCGACCAGGCCGATGTATGATGTGCATGTGCGGCGGCAATAAAGAAAAAGTATGATTGGGGGGGAGAAGAGTTGGCTGCGATGGTGAGACCATCAGTGGTCGTGCTGGTGGCTGGGGAGTTTTTCGTGCTAGACATGGAAGATCTGTCGGGTATGCCGGGTGTTTGGCCTGCCATCCTAGCTGTGAATTCCGCCGTGGATGTGCATGCGACCTAATAGGCCCACGCGGTGAGTAAATGTGCGCGATCGGTGCGGAAAGTAGAGGCGGATGTTGCGAGTGTATTTCGGGCTCTTGTTACTGGTGCGCCGGTCACACTGCGATGGATTCGCAAGTGACTGACCTGCATGGTAAGCGAGGTGAATTTGGGATCACAATGTGGACAGGTTGGGATAAAGTCCTCATTGCTGGTGATGTTTGGCAAGACGCCGGAAAAGTCGTCACGCCGGTGGCGAGAGTGGGGGCCGGGGTGTTCGACAGGGATGATACAGTTTACAGTGGTCGACGATGGTGGGGCATCGGGAGTGT
Organism: Schistocephalus solidus; assembly: GCA_017591395.1. Taxonomy (NCBI): domain Eukaryota; kingdom Metazoa; phylum Platyhelminthes; class Cestoda; order Diphyllobothriidea; family Diphyllobothriidae; genus Schistocephalus; species Schistocephalus solidus. The sequence goes on along the minus strand of WEDG01003232.1, from coordinate 55,589 downwards.
GATCACCGGTGAAGGGGTGGTCGTCGCCGCGAGGGTTCGGGCAGGGGGTTACTAAAGGACGTTTGTTGACGCGGCAGTTGGCGTTCTCTGGTTTTCGCTTCATTGCGTCCGGATACGTCCGAAGAGGCTGATTCGTGTGGGGCGTTAGGACTGTGGGCCGTAGGCGCTTATGATGTGCAAGGCGCCATGTTTGTTTTGATCGCGGCGATCCGGTTTGCTTCATAGATTGCTGCGTGCGTCTTCATTGTTCTTATCCGGCCTGGTCGAGGTCCTCTCAGGTCTATGGGCTGGTTTGCAATCGCTTCATAGTTCCTCAAGTTGTCTTATAACGTCGTATTTTTCCTCATTGTTGACAAACAGCGTTGTGACGTCTCCGTAGAATGTTTTTGTTGGTAATCGCTCGTCGTCCATACTTACGAGCTGACCGGTGCATCGCAATTGCAGTTGACTTAGCATAGCGTGGATGTTTAGGATCCAGGTTCACCACAAAACGTCCGCGTCTTAAATCCTGCCTTGTAATCTTATCTTCAATATTTTGCGGAGGCAGCTGAGATCGAAGTACTTAAGTTTCTTGGCTTGATTGGAGTAGACGGTCTCTGTTTCGTACGGGAGTTTTGCCAAGACTACGGCTATGTGGATCCGTACTTTGGTGTCCAAACGAAGTCCATGGCGATTCCACACGGAGGTTTGCAGGCAAACGAAGGCTCGGCTGAATTTTGAGATCCAGTGCGCAATTTCGTCATCGACTTTTGTGCTTCGTGAGGGTGAGCTGCCTAAATATGCGAAATTTTCCACTGTTTTATGTTGAGTCCAGCTGACCTTAATTCGTTGAATTTTTTTTCACTGATGGGTGATGGTTGGTGCATGAAGAGAGGGAAGGCGGTGGAGATAATTGCGTGGCCCTGCTTCACTCCGTTGGTCATCGCGAATGCTTCTGAGACTGCCCCGTTTTCCGTGAAGCCATTCTACAGCTGGAGCATCACTTGAGTGAATTGCTCAACAAAGCGGGATTTCTGCAGGGTTTTCAACAATCGATCGCGATTCACCATGTCGAAGACTTTAATCAATTCCACGAAGAGGTGTGTTCGGATCTTTTGGCACTTCTCTTGTAGCCTACAGGCGATTAAGATGATGTTAGTGGCCCTGCGGTTTCGTTGGAAACCACACTGGCTTCCCAGGAGCAGTCCTTTTCTAGGTGGCTGTTGTGACGACCGAGGGGAGTGCGAACCAAGGCATTCCAGGTGTTGTGGAGCAGCGAAATGTATCTGTGATTATCGTGAGTTTATTGGTCCCCTTTCTGCTTCCAGAGGAGGATACTGGTTGCGTCGTTAAATTTCTGAGGAACTTGGCGTTGGCCTTTATCCCCTGGAATATTTTTGTAAGTTTCTCCATCAGCCTAGGGCCACCGCGCTTATAGATTGCGGTCGGACCGCGTCGGGTCCCAGTTCCTTCTCCCTGGAGATATTTTCCATGGCTCGAATTGTTTCTGGTAGGAAATGTGGGAGATCCAGGTCATTGCTTGTTTCCACTTTGGGGAGCCGGTCGATGGTATTGTTGAAAATATTTGACGGGCTGTTGTGGAAAGGTCTGAAACACTCGCTCCAGCGCTTCAGAATTTGCGATTTTCCGCCAGAATTTGTAGTCCACCAGAGCTAAGCAGCAGCGTGGTTCCCTTTATTCAGGGACTGTAGGTGGCTTTGATTGAGGCGAAGCAGTTGGTTTCGTTGCGGTCCGCGTAATCTTGTATTTCCTCGGTCTGGCGAGCCATTCAGGATGCACAAGAAGGCGGCATTTAAAGAAGACCACCTTGTTGGCGTTGGTCCGGCAGTCCATGTGGGCTTTTCCAGCCTTTTCTCAGCGAGTACTTTAATGATATCCGCGTCGTTATTGTCAAAGCAGTCCTTGTGTTGCGGAGTGCGCGTCCGAGGACGCCAGGGGCAGTGGAGTGGATGATATTCCACAGTTGACACCCGCTTGCTCCACGGTGGCATTAACCTCGGGAGCTTGCTGTTCCCCATGTGGTTGGGGCACTTGATTGCTGAAAGCAGAGCGGTGAGTTGGCAAATTCAAGATAATAATATCGAACTTGCCTGGTGGTAGGTTACCTTGTGGCCTCATGTGAGGTTGTCGTCGAAGCCCCATCTCTGAGATCACGAGGCGGCGATCCGTCCAGCCATCGACGTCTAGGATGGTCCTCGCCACCATCACGTTCTGCGGATCTTGCCTCTGGATCAGAACGTAGCAAGCGCCGCGATCGGGCGTGCATTCCCGTTGGTTCTTTCCATGTTGGAGGGCAAAAGGTTTTGATCATGAGGATGCGGTGTTCTGCGCGGATTGGCAGAAGGAGGACTCCGTTATCGTTACAACTGTCGAGACCGTTGGGACTTAAACTCTCAGGTAGCCAAGGACAGCCTCTTTGTCCGCCTTCGGCACAGATGCCAGGCTGGTGTGCAGGCTCTCGTGGAATTTGTTCTTCGCCTCATCAGAGCTCGACATTGGTGGAGGGGTTGTAGGCACTGGTGATGGTGGCAAACTTGTCTCCCCGAAGAGGCAGACGGAGGCTCATCAGGTGATCATCGATATCCTCCGGCGGATAAGCCAGTTGTTCCGGATGGCAAAGGGAACGCTAGCGTCGTGTCGTTCTGCCTTTGGGCGGCCGCTATAGAAGAAAGTGTAGCTGAAAACCGCCTCCTCTAGTCGACCCTTTTCAGAAAATCGGGCCTCGTTGAAGCAGCGATGTCCACCTTCTAACGCGCCAGTTCCTGAGCAACTAGTGCCGGTTGTTCGTCGGAGTTTCTAAAAGACAATGAACATTCCGGGCTGTCAGAGTAGGCGGACTCACTAGCGGTCCATTAGATGGGGCGGGGTGGATCAAGACAGGGATTGGTATTTGTTTGGTTATTTTGCGATCTCGAGTTTTGCATCTGTGAGCCACGGTCAGCATGCAGATGACATGGTCCCAGCCTTTGTTTAGGGCACCTATTCTAGCCCCACCCCCATGATGAGGTAAGTAGTCCTGTCCCTAAATAGGCTGCTTGGACATACCCGATGGCTGTCGAAGTCCACTGTGGGTCACGGATTTGTTTACCGGAAGATCAACCAGCGTTAGACTCCTACCGCCTCCTCGGTGAACTTGTTGAAAGTGGGGAAGGGAGGGAGAAGGGATGCAAAGGAAAGGGAGCCGAAATCTGAATTAACCCGCCGGTCGAGGCGTGTTCTGGGATATGGCCGCTATAGCTAGCTGTAAGGAACCCCAGATATGAGTTGGGTGCCAGTTATGGGACATAAAGCCTAGTCACCATATGTACGAGGCCAATGCTGAGATATACTATGACCTTCACTTTGGAACCCCCAACTGGGTACCCCTACATCCCGCACTACTTCCCATTGTTATTTATAATCACAACCGTCCTGTACAGTGTAGCCCACAGGGCGTGATATTCACATGTAATTACGTTTTCAGAGTAAAGCTTGTGTTCATCGTTTGAAGCTATGCTTCTGAGACAGTCATGAGCATTCGGCACTCATATTGCGATTTTGATTGCCCTAAGAGCGTGCTTGCAATTCCACGCATTGCTATTTATCCTGGTAGTATTACAGTCAAAATCCGGACGCCTGTGCTGAAAATTCTCTCAAGTAGGTCAGAGGTGCCGTGCTGATTCTTACCCCATTATTAATCTAAATCCGAAATCTCAATTAGGCCGATGAGTAACAAACTGAGTTTCCTAGTGGTGGATGAAGTAATCGGTGAACCGTTGCGGAAGCCCTGACCATACTGGAAGTTTTCAATTAAGCTTTTGGTAGACAGCATAGCTCCCTTGCTTGGCCTGGATGGTTTTGAGTATCAGGCGGTGGCTGCGAATTCGGACATGAGCAGTGGAATCTTCGCAGTGAAAAAGGGAAAAGACCTGCTGATTTTTGATAACACACATAGAACGTCTGTAGGTGCCTTGCCCATACCATCACCTTAGCGAAATCCGAGAATTCTTAAACGCGGAACTGGGCGCAGTTGACATGAGGCGGTAAAATTTGTATCATCCATTTCCCACCCGAAGGGATATTTACGGCTTTAACACGTTTCTTTTTTCCTGAAAGGAGTTTGAACAAGAGGAAGGTAGCGGACAAGGTAGAATTCAATGGCATCAGCAAGTGAAAATACTTCTATTTCAGCCACCTATTTCAAGTACCTGGTTTTCAGTTTTAGTTAAATATTACCACCAAATATTAAGGAGGCTGAACTTAGTCGTTCCTGGCTTATCATCCGTCGCTGGACTCCAGACCGGTATGTTCGAACTCTCGATCAGCTGATCCTTAAGTCTTTGCTCTGCCCTTTGCGGTAATACTTTGTAAGCAATTGCTTATCACTTTGCGACTGGCTGAGAAGACTGTGAGCCAGAGTTCCACGCTAAAACGCAACCTGTGATGAGCTCTATTTCCATGGTTTAGTTGCTGACGTCGGTAATCTTTTCTATTTTAGGTGATGAACTCACCGAATAAGTGCCTTAAGCATAGATTGGTTGAGGGTGTCTCAGAGCGAACTAATGCTCTACAGAAAGCCTCTAAACCGACAACTTCTATGAGTTTAGGATTCTTAACTTTTCTTGGGCAAGAGGTGTAGCACATGGACTTGATTTAACAGAATTTGGACGCGGGATTAGAATTCTCGGGAGGTTATCTGGTATGAGGACTACTACGATTATGCTCTGAACGTTAGGAAAGTTGTTTTGATGTTCCCCGAAGTGTCACAGCTACCAACCGGAGGCTGATAAAGTCTAAGAGAAGGCGCTTCTCTATGCGTTTTGTTTTAGCTCCACTGTTGTTGTTTTTCAATGAACAGCTCAGCGTGAGGATTGAATGTACTGACCGGAAGGGGATGATGAGACAGGAACGGGGGGCGGGGGGAGCGTTAAGACGAAATTACTGTCTCTCTTGCCCTCTGTCCAGTATTTCGAAGGCTCGGATGACCACGCAAAGACCATGCGATGTAATTTGAAGGTGTAATTATGATGCAGGAAGTTTAATGTGATCACATTAAACTCTACTGTTTAGAAGTTTGACTGAGGCGGTCGATAGACGAAATACGGTGCAGGCACCACCGCCTTCTTTATAAACTTAACCGCATAGGAGTAAGAGGTAGACTTCTAACATGGATAGAAAACTTCCTAGGTGGCCGCTCACAAACTGTCCATATCAGCGAAAAACAATCGGCCAAGGTTGAGGTTGAGAGTGGTGTTCCCCAAGGCTCTGCTCTCGGCCCTATTTTGTTCAGTGTCTACATCAACGATTGCGCCAACGAATTTGACTGCGATATTGCCATGTTTGCCGATGATCTCAAACCTTGGCGTGTCATTCAAACTGCGGCTGAAGAAGAAAAATTGCAGGCAAACTTAAATCGACTCCAGAAATGGTCAAATGACTGGCGCTTGTTGTTCAATGAGAGCAAGTGAAACATCATATGAGTCGAGAAAAGCAATCCTTCGAATCGTACGGTTAACCAACTAAATGCCATTTTATTGAAAGAAGTGGATGTTCAAAAGGACCTGGGAGTCATGATCACGCCCTCGCTTAAAAACTCCCTACATTGCGCAAAGGTAGCGAAGTCAGCAATGTCGATGCTGTACCTCATCAAAAGAGATTATTCAGCCTTCAATACCAACTGCTTCACCAAAGTCTTCAGAACCCTCGTGCGGCCGCAGTTGGAGTCTGCTATCCAAGCTTGGACACCCTAGGCGGTGAAGGACATCAACATCCTCGAAAAGGTCCAAAGGCGAGCAACCAAACTTGTCCTTAGACATGGCTCACAACCTTATGAAACACGGCTGTCTAATCTCAATCTCTTTTCCTTGCACTATAGACAGCTTTAGGGAAACCTGATACTAACATTCCGCATACTACGCGTTCAGCACTGTTGTCTTGTCCCAGGTGCTTCCTTCGAGTTAGCAACAACGATGAACTTGAGAGGTCATCCCCTCAAATTACGTGTGACTGGAGCTAGGCTAGACACTCGGAAGTACTTCTTCTCCAAAAGACGGGTCGAAGATTTGAATAATCTTCCTCTGGATGTTTTTATGTCGGAATCCTTGGAGGCTTTTAAGTGAAAGTTAGATCGATATAATGGTGCGAGCTACAACACGAACTGAAAGCCGTCAGGGCGACATGATAAGGTATTTAGAATACTACTAGTTATATTTAAGTAACAGTTCTTTATGTTTATTATTTTAATTTGAGGGCTCGCACTCTCCCATAATTCCCATGCGGAGGTCGCCGAGGTCTTCCCTGCTTAACTATCTGCACACCTTGGTGACACCGTGAGTGTTCGCATCAACCGAAACTGGCAGCCGTAGTCCATGTGGTCTATGAACGTTCTCCCTTGGTTTGAACCGCAACGGACCGAAGATGATTTGGGCGGATATTTCTGCCTTTGAAATCATTCGGCGGACTCTGCAGTCAGCAAGGGAGTGTCTGGCCGCATCTTCCGCACTTCGGTGATGATCCAGGTGAAATCCGCGATACCCTTTATTGGACCCCCCAAAGGCGATAGTTTTTTCTCTTAAATATCACCGGGAGTGTTTTTTCACTGTCTGCTCTTTTTCAACTATGTTCCACCCAGTTGGCTCATATCAACTGGCCTCACCAACAAACCGAGATACTATTTTGATACCAGGACTCGAATGTACAAATAGGGAATTCAAAGGGTACTCACTTAAATCTCCCTCAAATATACTGATACTAAATGTACGTTTCACTTGGATGTATAGTCGTTTAGAGTGCAGGACCGACAAATGTGGTAAGCAGGAACGAAGTTTTTTACTGCTACGCTTACCGCTGTGTCCAGTCTCATTAAGATTGGTCAAAAGACCCTAACAGGTCACTGGTACACGGAAGAGGCAATTGAGAGCGGAGCCAATACAGAAGAATCCATGCTTGTGGCAAATCAACGCGTTCCCATTCGACTTGACACGGACTGTTTGACTTTTTTATCCACTGCGTTCTGTTCCTTCTCCGGCTCGCTTGACTCCGTCCAGTCACTGGACCACAGTGCTTGTGGGAGGAGGGATTGGGGTAGAATCGTTCTAAACGATATTACTTGGTGTTTTTTAAGTTCTTGGTGGACGGATACATACGAGCTTTTTATTGCCCTCAACTTAAATGCCTGTTTTTTGTATATCAGGTGTTAGCTCACCCGTGTTGAGCCGGAGGCGTATAGTTTCCTGAGAAAATTTAATGTCATTTAAGCCCTAAACGGAAATTTTTCGTATTGAATTTCAACTTTTTCCGGACACCGACTTTAACTCAACGTCGTGGATAGGATGACAATTCGACCGTCGCGAACGACCATGTCGACCGTGCGTCACATAGCATGGCGGGCTCAGGGACGATGACTGTCGTGTGAATTAGTGTATAATGATATCAGACTTACGCTGCATCTGCCGCACCCCTCCTTCCTCACTCACCTGATTCTTGGTGTCAATACAGAGTTAAGAAGACCGGAGGCCCAGTCGGATGCAGTGGTTGACAAAGCTAAACAGCCCGTCTACGCGTGCCATACAGGCCATACTAAGAACGAACCATTGTGACCTGACTATCCATCTTATTGACAGTCTTCCAAGCCATGGCTTTAGCATATCATGATAGTTAAGAAGCGCACCAGATTGTTTATAGTCCGGAATATGTGGTGAGTGCCTTCGGGACGCAGTCCTCATATTTGACCTCACTAACTCCTCTCCCTGGCACCAGTCTATTGTCCCAGCTGGTAAGCTATCTGCTGCGGAGGTTGAACGAAAGCGGCTGACCTATCAGGTTAAGGTTGCGAACGCAGTTGGCTTGTTGGGACGGTCCATCGGGTTGCAGAATTTGCAAAAAGTATTTTTTTTTTTCAATTAGAGCAGGGATGGTCGGGAAGCAGTTTGGTTGGCTGTTATACAGCCAACAAGATGGTTAGACAATATGGCAAAACTAAACAGTCTGAGGTCACTGGTCAACCCAAGGTCGTTAGGAGACACTATAAATGTTTTAATTCAGCTGCAGTTCGGATGACCCTTCATAGCTTAATATCATCTGCAAAGATGTTGATATCAAAATCCAATTCACTGATCCAGTTCACCTAATCGAAAACGCATTTCGAAATTTCCCTCAGTTTATGGGATGGGTCAGTGACTGTAGGCTTTAGAGGTCTTAGTTAAACTCCGCCTTTACGGGGAGTTCCTGGGCTGTGGTTCTACCGAATGGAGATATTTCTCAAGGCCCGTTTCCACTCTTAATCGCAGGCCACTTACAGGTCATTTAAAGGTCCCGCATAAGGACTGACCAGGAACTAAATAATCCGGTGTGTCATTTAATATACTGAAACACCTTAAGACCCAACGAAAACTTGATCACCAACCAAGGAAATTGAATAGCAGCATAAAAACTTTGATCTTACCTAACAAAACTTCGATATCAAGAGAAGAATAAATAGTTGCCTACTCCTTCCTCTTCTCGTTTTCGCACATGTATGATCCGATTTATTGACACTTTTTACTCACGTTATGTTACACTGATCAAACGCGTCCCTAATCCCTCTTCCCCTATTTCTTGGTTATTGGCAAGACACCTGCTTTCTAGGCGCGTTTGTGTGATACACCATGTTAAACGCCTTACAGTCCACTTTGTCTCCCCTCCACTTAGCCTGTTCGTGTGTACAGTTTGGTTTCTGGAGAAGAAGGTAGTCGTGTCATGGTACGAGGCTAACATCAAGTTAGCCGTGCACTCGTAAAAAGGAGTAAAACTGATTCTGTGAAAGTCCTCGTAAGTTACCATACACACCTACGAAACGGGCCATGAGGTCAAAGTCCTCACAGCAATTTCACAAACAAGTAATCTCCCCTAGTTAGTCTCACCGCCAACCTCGCCCAAAAATCTTATATACGGAGGACCGCATGCTGTGCTTTAGGTGGCCCAGGTCAAAGTTTTTGGTTACCATAAGGGTAGTCGGTAGCCAATCTGGCATGTTAAAGCAGTCCTGTTTAGGTGAGCACTGTTCACGTCTCACGGGAAATGGGTGACAAACGAGCCCTACTCACATGCTAGTCAACGCTATCTATTCAGCCGACTGTGACTGCAAGGAGGGATGCACGTGAACGAAATACAGCAAACAATGTTGATAGTAGCCCCAACCGTCCCGCAATCGCGTCCACTAGAGTGACTTCTTTCACTATGCCAGCCTGAACTGTCCATTTTCTTTTGCCAATAAAAACGAGAAGAGATCTTGCTTGTCTCGAGCCTGTCAAACAGAGCGTGGACATTGCAGTCATCGGCGAATTCCGCCTCCTGCAAACAAAGGACAATGGAATGAAGGAGGAGGAGCAGGCTATGCCTCCTCCTGGGAGGACTGTTCTAAGGAAGCAAGAATGTAGGCTGTAGTCGTGTCTGCCATTAAAAACGATCATCCGCAGGAAGTTACCCACGTTGAAGTGGAGTGCAGACGTGAGGATTTCCAATGGTCGACAATATGAGGGCTGCCAGATCACAAGTCTGGGAAGACAGACTAGGTTGTACAGGCCTCATTGAGACAAAGGTGTGAGCCGGAAGCTCGTAATGTAGTTGTCTCTTTAGGCTTATGCTTGTTAGTGTCCACTGCTGAGGTTCCCACCCCCCCCCCAGCGCGTGTACTTGTCGCCTGCAGCCAATCAATGAATTGCATAGCTTGATTGACTGCGAGACTTCGTGAGGCTGGCGCCAAGTATCGAGTTGTCCCAGTAGCGAAGTTATGGAGAGCGTGAGGCGGGCAGAATGGCTGCAGGACAAATCCGTGGCACGTATGATCCTTGGAGTGGTCTGCCGCATTCTCACCCCTCCCCTGCTAGACCGAAGGTGCCGTATAACGATGCCAAAAGAATGGTTCAGGTCTAAAAAAGATGACTAACCTAACGGTCAGGAAATTGAATATGACGACCGCTGTGGGTGATATATACAATAGATTCACTTGCCCAAGAATGATCATCCAAACTTCTGAATTGTGTTTTTGATTCAAACAGATTACGTAAGTAGGGTTGTTGTATTGATTATCGTGCAGCCTAATTCTAAGATATTTCAGCCAAAGTATCGAGAGCAGTCAAAGTCTAAGAGATAGGGATATAAATGGCAGATTTACTTGTAAGCGTTCCTTTTTTGCCTTCCGACGGCGGTAGGGCTCGCTGAGGATCTTGGCACCATTGAAATATGATTGAATACATTTCGGCTTTCAGCATTCTCATTTGATTGCTTAAAATGGTGGGTTATGGGGTATGCGTTTATAAATACCTCCAAAATAAAACCGTTCTTTAAAGGTTTTGTCTACTCAGTGAGTTTTCAGACGCTTTTTATATGCAGATAGTCGTGTGATTCAGAGTTGAAGATCCAACGGAACGTGCAAAATAATCGACGAAGGAACTGGAACGGCGCGTCAATTATCTGTTTTTAATATGCTTTTGATCACTTGAAAATCCTTCTGTAAACATTTTCAGTACAAAGAGTCCATGGCTCAATGGCTCGATTCCTCGGTGCTGCAACACCCGGAGTTAGCTATGGCTGACTGATGACGACTGATAAGCCAGAAATTGATCCTGATTTGCATTTTCTTTGTCAGTAATGCTATTTTGTCTAAAATAAAATATTTGCAGTAGGCGTGCTAATAGACGAGGTCGATACGTGAACCACAATTTATGACGTCGTCAGTCAGCCATACCCAAACACAGGGTCGGATAACCAGAGATTTTAACCCGAACGGTGAACATTAAATCCAACAACCTACGAAGAGCCATCCCGTTCTCCCTCCCCTAGCAGAAACACAGTTCCGCTTATGTTCGAAATTTGGTCCTCCACTGGTGCACGTCGCCTGCCATGAAACGTTAACCGAATTTCTTAAAAGGGGCTTTCGATTATAAGGAATTACCAGGTAGGTTTTTAATACCGAACATCTTGCAGTTCAATGCCAAGTCACAACAGATGCCGACTTTTAAATAAGCTTTATTCGGCCACCTGAAATAAACGCAGTAAAAAGGATTTTGTATGGATTCGGTGCTTCAGTGGATGAGTTCGGAATGGTTTTAGATTGAGTAGTCATAATTTTGTAAATTTTATAATAGCTAAAATCTTAGATTACCTTCGGTAAGTAGTATGAGTTTTTCACACCGATTGTCGGTGTCCTCATAAATTCAATTATTTTTTAGAAACCATATATGAAAAAATGTTTTTTTCTTCTTGGTTGTTAGTAAATTACGTCTTATTTTAAGCTTTTACTTGAAGAAGGGGTGTAGGGGTACTAGTTAGGGGTAGCACCACACAGATAGCATTTGGTCGCTCCATTTGTCTCGTACAGGTGGTGAATGCTCCTGTGGCCGCCTCTAACTGGTACCCAATTCTCACCTGTGGCTCCTCGAAGTTGGGTTCTTCCCAGCGGCCACACCCCGAGCAACCGTCACGACCGGCGGGCTTAACCAGGTGAGGGTCTCCGGTGTTGTGTGTGCCTCCACACCCGGTATGTCTGACTCCCGAACGTCCTACCTCCCCCTCTCAAAAAGTCCTACGGGAGGGGGCGACAGCAACCCCGTAGGTGGCCCAGGCTAACTCGGGTCGTTCTCCCACTAAAAAAAAACCGTGACCCATAGTGGAGTTTGGCAGCCGTCTGGGATGTTTGAGCAGCCCTATTTAGGGACAGCACTGCTTACCTCATCGCGGAGGAAGGGGCTAGAAAAGGTGCCCTAAACAAATGCTTATTATTAGGTCTTCGGCAGCCGGTCGCGGCTCGCAGATCGCAAAATACGCGGTCGTAAAACTCAAACAAACAGCAATACCTTCCGTCCCCATCCCCCTCGCCATACTCTCCAGGCTGCTCAGGTGAAACCCCTCACACTAGCAGCCTAGAATTTTCGTTCCCTTTTAGACAATCCTAGGAGCAACCGGCTGGAACGGAGGACGGTGCTAGTCGCTCGGGAACTGGCGCGCTACAAGGTGGACATTGTTGCTCTCAGCGAGACCTGATTCTCTGAGCAGGGTCAGCTGGAGGAGGTGGGTGCCGGCTTCACCTTCTTCTGGAGCGGCCGGCCAAAGGCAGAGCGACGCAACGCTAGTGTTGTCTTTGTCATCCGGAACGACATCGTGGGACCTCTGCCCTGTCTGCCGCAGGGTATCAATGATCACCTGATGAGCCTCCGCCTGCCTCTTCGGAGAGACCAGTTCGCCACCATCATCAGTGCCTACGCTCCCCCAATGACGAGCTCTGATATGGCGAAGGACGAATTTTACGAGGACCTGCACGCCCTGCTGGCGACTGTGCCGAAAGAGGACAAGTTAATTGTCCTTGGTGACTTCAACGCCCGCGTCGGGACGGACCACGCTGCTTGACAGGGAGTGCTGGGTCCCCACGGTCTCGGTAGATGTAACGATAACGGCCTCCTTCTTCTGCGCATGTGTGCGGAACACCGTCTCATGCTGAACAACACCTTCTTCCGCCTTCCGACGCGGGAGAAGGCCACGTGGATGCACCCTCGGTCGCGGCGCTGGCATCTGCTGGACTATGTTTGCGTCCGGAGGCGAGATCGACAGGACGTGCTGGTAACCAAGGCGATATGCAATGCCGATGGTTGGACAGATCACCACCTTGTCATCTCCCAGATGAGGCTCCGACTGCAACCCCGACGAAGGCCCCAAGGTAAGAGGTCGCCATGTAAGTTAAATACTCGGTTGTGAAATTTGTCTGCTCACTGTTTTCATTTCAGCAACCAAATAACCGAGAAACTGGAGGACATGCATGCTCCAAATGATACTGCTACCGTGGAGGTACGATGGTGTCAACTGCGAAATGCCATCCAGTACACCGCCCTCGAAGTCCTCGGACGCGCACGCCGTCAACACCAGGACTGGTTTGACGACAATGACGCCGACATCAGCAACTTACTCGCGGAGAAGAGTGGACTACACAAAGCCTACATGGACTTTCGGACTGACGCCACCAAAGCAGCCTTCCTCAGGTGCCGGCGCCTTGTACAGAAACGGCTTCGGGAGATGCAGGATGTCTGGATGACCCGAAAGGCTGAGGAAATCCAGGGGTATGCGGACCGCAATGAAATGAAAAACTTTTTCAAAGCCATCAAGGCCATCTACGGCCCGTGTATCAAGGGGACCGCACCGCTGCTCAGCTCTGATGGCACAACACTACTGACAGAGAAGTCGCAAATTTTGAAGCACTGGGCCGAGCACTTAAGAAGTGTCCTTACTTGCTCATCAGCCATCTCCAATGCTGCCATTGACCGGCTCCCTCAAGTGGACACGAACAATGACCTGGATCTACCGCCTTCCCTACCAGAAGCCATCCGGGCCGTGCAGCAGATTTCCAGCGGTAAAGCACCGGGATCCGACGCAATCCCACCGGAAGTCTACAAGCACGGTGGGTCCCGGCTGATGGCAGAACTCACAAAACTCTTCCAGGAGATGTGGCACCAAGGACAAGTTCCTCAGGGTTTCAAAGACGTGACCATCGTCCATCTCTACAAACGGAAGGGGAACCAGCAACTCTGTGATAATCACAGAGGCATCTCGTTGATCAACATCGCCGGGAAGATCTTCGCCCGTTTCCTTCTCAATCGTCTGAACGGTTAACTAGAGTAGAGCCTGCTCCCGGAAAGCCAATGTGGCTTCCGCCGACATCGCGGAACAATCGATATGATCTTTGCTGACCGCCAGCTACAAGAGAAGTGCCAGGAGATGTGAACTCACATATACACTACCTTCTTGGATCTAACAAAAGCCCTTGACACAGTGAAGCGTGGCGGACTGTAGAAATTCATGCAAAAATTTGGCTGTCCTGAGCGGTTCACGCACATGGTGCGTCAGCTTCATGAAGGGATTACGGCGCGTGTCACTGGCAACGGGACGGTATCTGAAACATTCGCAGTGACCGACGGAGAGAAGCATGGCTGCGTATTGTCTCCCACACTGTTCAGTCTCATGTTCTCGGCTATGCTGGTGGACGCCTACCGTAATGAGCAGCCTGTGATCCGCATCGCTTACAGAACTGACGAGCACCTTCTTAACAGTCGGCGTGTGCAGGCTTCAACGCACGTGTCTACGACTACAGTCCATTATTTGCTCTTTGCGGACGACTGCGCCCTTAACACTGTGATGGAGGAGGACACGCAAAGGAGCATGGAACTCTTCGCCGTAGGTTGCGCCCATTTTGGATTAACAATCAGTACAGCCAAAATGGTTGTCATGCACCAGCTGCCACCCAGCGCGGAATACAATGCTCCCGAAATCAATGTCAACGGTGCTCAACTCCAAAACGTGGAAACTTTCGCTTATCTAGGAAGCACGCTGTCACGCAGCACGAGCATAGATGACGAGGTTGCTCAACGGATCGCCAAAGCTAGTCAGGCCTTCGGCCGGCTGCAGGCCTCCGTGTGGAATTGCCACGGTATTCACCTGAGAACCAAACTGAAGATGTACAAGGCCATCGTCTTGACGACACTCCTTTACGGAGCGGAGGTCTGGACCGTCTACTCGAACCAAGCCAGGAAGCTAAATCAATTCCATCTCAGCTGACCCGGAAGTCCTGGAGCAGACCGGAATCCTCAGCATCCGCGCCATGCTGAGGCAAGTGCAACTGCGATGGAGCGGCCACCTGTTGAGAACGGACAACGAGCGACTACCCGGAGGTGTCGCTACGGGTGTTCGCCGACAGGGAGGTAAAAAAAAACGCTACAAGGACACTTTGAAGAAATCACTGAAGCAACTGAAAATCAACCCGGTGACCTGGGAGGACCTCGCCCAGGATAGACCGGCATGGAGAATATCCGTGAAGACTGTTTCAGCGATCTATGAGGCCAACCGGATCGCCACTGCCAAGGCCAAAAGATCGGCACGAAAGTCACCAGCGCCCCGGACCAACATCGTCGATGCCCATGCCCTGCCAACATGCCCGCGCTGTCAACGCATCTTCTGCGCGCTAATCGGCCTGGTTGGACATCTTCGGACGCAATGCACCAACAATCAGACAATTCCAATTTATACGTCAAATTCTGCCAACTCTCCTTCACACTCCCCAACCCTTACTCCTGGAATCAATTCCATTACTCCCACCATCATAGATACCACATCCCTCTGCTTATCGCCTGTTACCCCCACCACCACTGCCAACACCGCCTTCGCCTTCACTACCACCACCACCACCACCATCGATGGGGACTCTCACCTAAACAGTCCTCAATGCGACCGCACATTCACCTCACGCATCGGCCTTGTCGGTCACTTGCGAATCCATCGTACAGATACTGGTGAACCAGTGCCTGGAGCACCAACACACAGCAGAGATCGTCGCCTACACTGTCCTCACTGTCCTCGCGCATTCACTCATCGCATGGGCCTATTCGGTCACATGCGCATCCATGACAGCGGAATTCACCGCAATGCCGACAACACCGATACATCATGCACATCCTCCGCTCCTGCCATTCTTACCGCCACTGCCACGCCCACTACCATGAATGACATCCCCCAGCCTCAACTGATTTCTCATGCCCACCATGCGCCCGCAACTTCAACTCACGCATCAACCTGGTCGGTCATCTGCGAATCCATCGCACGGAGGCTGGTGAACCAGTGCCTGGGGCTCCAACATACAGTCGCCGCACCCGCCTCTACTGCTCTCACTGCTCCCGCACATTTACACACTGCATGGGCCTATTAGGACACATGCGCCTCCATGACAACCTGCGGTAAACCACCGGAGGCTAAGCCACATCAGCGCACACCATCTACACTAAAACATCGACAACACCCTCACAATCATCATAATGTACCTGATAAAATCACGGTTTCCTAGTAACCGTGGCTTGGAAGGCTGCCAGTCTGACGCTTAAACCAGACCACGCCATCGGCCCAGTGTATGTGCTGTGTGTCAAGAGGCTGACCAGTGGACTGGGCGTCAGACGGCGACGGCTCCTCCATATCCCCTGAGTAAGAGAATCCTGGTGTGTGCGTTATGGGGGGCCAGGTTGTGCTGTGGCGCGCGAAGACGGGTACGCCGACCTGTCAGCCCATGCGCCCACTCCCACCTCGGACAACTGACTGCCTCGGATGGTTTTTGGGGGCGGGGGAAAGAGTGAGGTCAACAGTTCAGCGCATTTTCCTCACTATAAACAATCTGACTTGCTTGAAACTATCACGGTGCGCTAAAAGCCATGGCTTGGAAGGTTGCCAACTGACGGGATAACTCGGACCGCGTGGTCAGCCCAATGTGTGTTTTGTGTGGAGTGGCTGACTGGCGGACTGAGAGTCAGGCTGCAATATTCTCCTTCTTAATGTGACCTTTATGGCACTCCCACTCCGTGGGATCCGAGCCAGGTGTGGTGGTACACCCAGGGGCGGCTCCGGCCGCGCCAGCCACCTGCGCCCTCTCCCATCTCCGGTCTTCTTGACTCTGTCTTGACATTGTGCTCGGGTGGGGGAGGAGAAGAGAGTGCGGTAGCTGCAGCGCAAGGTTATTATCACTTAAAACTAATTCATGCGCAAGTCACCGTCCCTGTACCGCCTGGTAAGAGCATACGGTAGACCTCGTCGTAATCGACGGTCGAACTGTCATCATCACTTGCAGAAAGGGTATGTTTAAATTTTTTAAAAACCTTTTTAATTACCGAATGCTTTTGAGCCCAACCGGCATTTGCATCTTCGCTTAGGACTTCTAAACTACATGCAATATACTTTCCGTGTAAGGGATGGCATATATTTTTCTTCCTTTTTAAGAAAGACGCCATATAGGATAATAATAATTTTGCATTTAATGATCTCCATGTTGTATACTTCATCAGAAGCAATAATAAAGCGAATAGACATTTAGCGGTCTAAAAAGCTCACAGTTATAATCTTCCTCTAAGCCGATAAATAGTCTTTGTTTAAGTATAAAATTTATGCAAGAGGAAAGTTGCTACAAAACCAGTACGAGAACAACTATTTTCATTCATGTTATCTATAAAATATATCTGAAATTATAAGGGAATAGAAAGTCAATTTGAATAAAATTCATTTTAATCATGTAATACTTTTTACCGAGTGGTATTCGCAACCGGCCGGAAAAAAGCTCAGTCGAGAGGCGGCATACTGTTCAGACTGAAATATTTTTTTGGATTATGTTAGACGATAGACAATTTTACAACTGCATCTAAGCGATCCTTTCTAATCAAAAATACAATGACCGGAAGACGCACATAAAGTACTTACACACCCTGTTTGAACTCAAAGGCTGTCTGAAGTCCTTCATATTCTAGTGTCAACTGTAGCCCCCCTCTGAGCGACTTACTGGAAAAAAACCGATTTTTTGACTCTCAATCCCCTATTAACAGAATGTTTACGAGGCGACAGCAAGAATCTTGCAACCTTCCAGGATTAGTGTGGTTCTTAAACCGGTATCAACAATCAGGCAGCACACCATGGGGCCCAAAGACCCGCTACCGGTGACAGGGCAATCAGCGATGGTCTACAGCATGTCATGCCAAAATGATGGTGCTAGTGAAACGGGCAAACGCCCCGGCACATGATTGCCTGAACACCAGCTTACAAGGTAATCCCGAGGAACAGCTGTCTATGGCCATAGGCTGCAGCTGACCCTAGTTTCACCTCTTAGAAAGCGGGGCCGATCAACCGAGTCAAGGATAAGGTGGTCAGACTGCTTCTCGATAGTTGGTTCACAACTGGTGCACTTAAACGAGCCAAAGAACTACATCCCACCTGCCCAATAATCGAGTCAGTTTGGACATAGCAGATAACAGGGAACAATAATGTTGCATGGCAATGACAGTCGACGTCAGCGGAGAAAAGAGGCGCCGGCCGGAAGTCACATGAACAACGTGGCAGAATGTCTCAAAGGCGCGCACGTGAGGCCGGAAGCACTAAACGCGAGCAGTAACAGCAGCAGTCCAGCAGGCACGCCAACATAGCTGTAACTACAACGGCCGTAGGGGCTTCACAAGGCACGCGAGACCGCTAATGGGCTACCTCGGAGAGGCCATAACCAGCAAACAGGCGGACCAAAGTGCCTGGCTCACGGACTTGAGCCCACGGCCTAACATGAACCGCTAATTCATATGGGGTCATATATAATCTTACTTTCTCGCCACGACTACAGCCTACATTCTTGCTTCCTTAGAACAGTCCTCCCAGGAGGAGGCATAGCCTGCTCCTCCTCCTTCATTCCATTGTCCTTTGTTTGCAGGAGGCGGAATTCGCCGATGACTGCAATGTCCACGCTCTGTTTGACAGGCTCGGGACAGGCAAGATCTCTTATCGTTTTTATTGGCAAAAGAAAATGGACAGTTCAGGCTGGCATAGTGAAAGAAGTCACTATATTGGACGCGATTGCGGGACGGTTGGGGCTACTATCAACACTGTTTGCTGTATTTCGTTCACGTGCATCCCTCCCAGCAGTCACAGTCGGCTGAATAGATAGCGTTGACTAGCATGTGAGTAGGGCTCGTTTGTCACCCATTTCCCGTGAGACGTGAACAGTGCTCACCTAAACAGGACTGCTTTAACATGCCAGATTGGCTACCGACTACCCTTATGGTAACCAAAAACGTTGACCTGGGCCACCTAAAGCACAGCATGCGGTCCTCCGTATATAAGATTTCTGGGCGAGGTTGGCGGTGAGACTAACTAGGGGAGATTACTTGTTTGTGAAATTGCTGTGAGGACTTTGACCTCATGGCCCGTTTCGTAGGTGTGTACGGTAACTTACGAGGACTTTCACAGAATCAGTTTTACTCCTTTTTACGAGTGCACGGCTAACTTGATGTTAGCCTCGTACCATGACACGACTACCTTCTTCTCCAGAAACCAAACTGTACACACGAACAGGCTAAGTGGAGGGGAGACAAAGTGGACTGTAAGGCGTTTAACATGGTGTATCACACAACGCGCCTAGAAAGCAAGTGTCTTGCCAATAACCAAGAAATAGGGGAAGAGGGATTAGGGACACGTTTGATCAGTGTAACATAACGTGCGTAAAAAGTGTCCATCAAATCGGATCATACATGTGCGAAAACTAGAAGAGGAAGGAGTTGGCAACTATTTATTCTTCTCTTGATATCGAAGTTATGTTAGGTAAGATCAAAGTTTTTATGCTGCTATTCAATTTCCTTGGTTGGTGATCAAGTTTTCGTTGGGTCTTAAGGTGTTTCAGTATATTAAATGACACACCGGATTATTTAGTTCCTGGTCAGTCCTTATGCGGGACCTTTAAATGACCTGTAAGTGGCCTGCGATTAAGAGTGGAAACGGGCCTTGAGAAATATCTCCATTCGGTAGAACCACAGCCCAGGAACTCCCCGTAAAGGCGGAGTTTAACTAAGACCTCTAAAGCCTACAGTCACTGACCCATCCCATAAACATAGGGAAATTTTGAAATGCGTTTTCGATTAGGCGGGATTTCGTATGTAGGGTTATATTATCGATATTCGTACTGTTTAATCCCAAGATATTTAAAACACACCAGAGTGCCGGATCCTGAATGAAACATCAATAGAGTGTGCATTTTTTGACAGGGCAGATGTTCATAAAGAGCTGTTGGCTCTAAATGAGTCTAAATCACCGGGTCCAGATGATATACCGCCGAAGTTACTAAAGGAAATCGCTGCTGATCTAGCCAACCCATTGTCCCGGCTTTTTTATACCTCGTTCGAACCCGGCAGGTTACCTGCTTTTTGGAAATCTCTACGACGCACACCACTATATAAAGGAGGCAGCAAGATCCCCACAAATAATTACAGACCAATTAATTTCAACTCAATCTGCTGCAAAAACAGGAAAAAATAATAAATCGAGAGCTATAGCAATTCTTAGAGCAGCATAACCTATTATCAGATGAACAGCATGGATTCCGAAGTGGTAGGTCTTGCATAACGTACTTGCTCGATCGTTTGGAGCATTTGACTCGGGCAGTTGATGAAGAAAATGCGCTGCACATAGTCTATATTGACTTTAAGCAGGCTTTTAATAGTGTACTACATCAGTGACTCCTGTACAAACTCAACCGAACAGAGATTTGTGGTTATCACCTGAAATTGATCCAAATCTTCTTATTTGGCCGCTCTCAAACAGTCCATGTCGGTAACCAGCAGTCGGCCCAGGGTGCGGTTGAAAGTGGTGTTCCCCAGGGCTCCGTTCTTGGCTATACTCTGTTCATTATGTACACCAAGGACTGCTTCAGTGAACCGGATTGTGATATCAACATGTTTGCAGATGATATTAAGCTATGAAGGGTCATCCGAACTGCAGCTGACTTAAAGCATTTACAGGTGAACCTAAACTGACTTCACCAATGGTCGAAGGACTGGCTGTTGCCGTTCAATGAGAACAAATGTCCTATTCTACGAGTCGGCAGAGCTAGCTCTCCGAACCTCATGTATAACTGTCTGAATGGTATACCATTGCAAGAAGTGGACGTGCAGAAATACTTGGGAATGTGGATCACGACCTCGCTTAACCCTCGCTGCATTGTTCAAAGGTAGTCAAGTCTGTGATGTCAATTCTGTACTTTGTCAAGCGGGCATTCTTTGACTTTGATTAAGAGGGCTTTGCCAAAGTCCTTTGAACTTTTTTGCGGCCACAACTGGAGTTCGCTATCCAAACTTGGAGACCCTGGACCGCGAAGGACCTCAAAATCCTCGAAAAGGTTCAGAGGTGTGCAACCAAACTTGTGACTGGACAGGACACATTACCCTATGAAACACGGTTTTCTACTCTTGATCTCATTCTCTTAAGTTACAGGCAGCTACGAGATGACCTGATACAAACATGCCGTGTCATGTGTGGACAGGACTGTTGTCTCGTACCTGGAGACTTCTTCCTGTTAGCAACAACCACGAACTTGAGAGGTCATGTACTCAAACTACGTATGACTGGGGCCAGACTGGGCTTACGAAAGTTATTTTCCAAGAGTGTGGTTGACGTTTGAAATTCTCTGCCACTGGATATTTTTTATGGCTATTTCCGCTGAGCTGTTTAAGAAAAAAACTGTACCACTAATACAATCCCATCATTTTAGTCTTGTCCCAGTTGAAACACATTCTTTTTATCACAATACTACCTGCTATATTTCAGTACCATTTTATATAATTTCTTATTATCTCAAACTTGTCGCGTATTCCCCATGAGATTCTTGTTACCCTCAATAGCATGTATTTATACTACTCTTTTCGATTAGCTGACGGCTGCTTATTTTCCGTACGCTATTATGCAGACCACCTATTTTGAATTCTCCTGATTTATCAATGCTTTTTTAACCATCCGGTAACCGATAGGCGTTTGCCTATCTTTCCCTTAATAAGCTGATCTGAGCTAACCTATCCTTTGTTCCCCGAATTGGGTCACATTTTACTTTATTGCCGAAAGTTCTATCTAATTACGAACTTTTCATCAAAATGATGGCCAGTAACTGAGCGGCAGTCATCAAGCGGTGAAATATGCACTCACAGTTTCGATGTATTTTTGGTTTATCTGAAATTTCTTAGTCCGCCCCTTCTGTTAAGAAATTAGAAACAATTGGCTTTATGTAATCCCGCCAGTCCACCTGCTTCAGCCTTGATCTAGATTTACGGGGATTAGTGGCATGCCACTGACCAATGATATTTGGCACTGGAACCAAAATATGAAGTGTCTCCTAATGACCTTGGGTTGACCAGTGACCTCAGACTGTTTAGTTTTGTCGTATTGTCTAACCATCTTGTTGGCTGTATAACAGCCAACCAAACTGCTTCCCGACCGTCCCTGCTCTAATTGAAAAAAAAATACTTTTTGCAGATTCTGCAACCCGATGGACCGTCCAAACAAGCCAACTGCGTTCACAACCTTAACCTGATAGGTCTTCACCCGTCAGTTGACCTTGTTTTCATATACTTATTCAGTTTATTTTTCGTTCCCATACCCCAAATAATCTTACTTTGATTATCCTAACACGGCTCGATTATTGTCTAAATTTCTGGCTTATCGGGTTGAAGAAAGGATTCATCTAACCTCAAATCTGAACACAGTTATGCCCACGACAAAAGCAATGTAATCCTCACACAAGGGCTTATTCTGTCTCAAAAGACTCTATTGCCTCTCTGGAGGCTTTTTTCTAATTTTCTCCACTTTAACTACCTGAAAGTTGACTACACATTGAATTATATCTGCGGAATTGGTTCAGGAGGAGAGAGCACGTCCCTAAAACGGTCCACGAGGAAAGTGTGTTGGACCAATACGGGGACCCGATTGGGGCACGGAAACGTTATCCGGGCTGTGCAACCACAACAAATGCAACCAATGAGGGTGTGGTAGCACGTCTAGCCACAGGCTGACACCGCGTCAGCCGCTTTCGTTCAACCTCCGCAGCAGATAGCTTACCAGCTGGGACAATAGACTGGTGCCAGGGAGAGGAGTTAGTGAGGTCAAATATGAGGACTGCGTCCCGAAGGCACTCACCACATATTCCTGACTATAAACAATCTGGTGCGCTTCTTAACTATCATGATATGCTAAAGCCATGGCTTGGAAGACTGTCAATAAGATGGATAGTCAGGTCACAATGGTTCGTTCTTAGTATGGCCTGTATGGCACGCGTAGACGGGCTGTTTAGCTTTGTCAACCACTGCATCCGACTGGGCCTCCGGTCTTCTTAACTCTGTATTGACACCAAGAATCAGGTGAGTGAGGAAGGAGGGGTGCGGCAGATGCAGCGCAAGTCTGATATCATTATACACTAATTCACACGACAGTCATCGTCCCTGAGCCCGCCATGCTATGTGACGCACGGTCGACATGGTCGTTCGCGACGGTCGAATTGTCATCCTATCCACGACGTTGAGTTACAGTCGGTGTCCCGAAAAAGTTGAAGTTCAACACGAAAAATTTCCGTTTAGGGCTTAAATGACATTAAATTTCTCAGGAAACTATACGCCTCCGGCTCAACACGGGTGAGCTAACACCTGATATACAAAAAACAGGCATTTAAGTTGAGGGTAATAAAAAGCTCGTATGTATCCGTCCACCAGAACTTAAAAAACACCAAGTAATGTCGTTTAGAACAATTATACCCCAATCCCTCCGTGAATGGACGGAGTCAAGCGAGCCGAAGAAGGAACAGAACGCAGTTGATAAAAAAGTCAAACAGTCCGTTCACACGTACCAGACAAAATGTATGCCTCGATACAAGTATCTCAGATCTCACATAAATTGAGAAAGAGCCACTGCAGCTTGACCCTGATTCGTGAAAAAAAACAGTCAGATTCCAACTTTCCCAGCCGCACCTATCAGCATATCATGATAATTTCAAAGCATATTTGGCTTTCGAAGGTGAAAAATGTATCGTTGGCTCCGAGTTGGATGAGGCTCATCTTCTATTTCCTCTCCCACCGGCCAGTATTTTTTCCGTGTCAAGTCGAATGGGAACGCGTTGATTTGCCACAAGCATGGATTCTTCTGTATTGGCTGCGCTCTCAATTGCTTCTTCCGTGTACCAGTGACCTGTTAGGGTCTTTTGACCAACTCTTAATGAGACTGGACACAGCGGTAAGCGTAGTAGTAAAAAACTTCGTTCCTGCTTACCACCTTTTTTCGGTCCTGCACTCTAAATGACTATACATCCAAGTGAAACGTACATTAAGTATCAGTATATTTGAGGGAGATTTAAGTGAGAACCCTTTGAATTCCCTATTTGTACATTCGAGTCCTGGTATCAAAATAGTATCTCGGTTTGTTGGTGAGGCCAGTTGATATGAGCCAACTGGGTGGAACATAGTTGAAAAAGAGCAGACAGTGAAAAAAACTCCCGGTGATATTTAAGAGAAAAAACTATCGCCTTTGGGTGGGTCCAATAAAGGGCATCGAGGATTTCACCTGGATCATCACCGAAGTGCGGAAGATGCGGCCAGACACTCCCTTGCTGACTGCAGAGTCCGCCGAATGATTTCAAAGGCAGAAATATCCGCCCAAATCATCTTCGGTCCGTTGCGGTTCAACCAAGGGAGAACGTTCATAGACCACATGGACTACGGCTGCCAGTTTCGGCTGATGCGAACACTCACGGTGTCACCAAGGTGTGCAGATAGTTAAGCAGGGAAGACCTCGGCGACCTCCGCATGGGAATTATGGGAGAGTGCGAGCCCTCAAATTAAAATAATAAACATAAAGAACTGTTACTTAAATATAACTAGTAGTATTCTAAATACCTTATCATGTCGCCCTGACGGCTTTCAGTTCGTGTTGTAGCTCGCACCATTATATCGATCTAACTTTCACTTAAAAGCCTCCAAGGATTCCGACATAAAAACATCCAGAGGAAGATTATTCAAATCTTTGACCCGTCTTTTGGAGAAGAAGTACTTCCGAGTGTCTAGCCTAGCTCCAGTCACACGTAATTTGAGGGGATGACCTCTCAAGTTCATCGTTGTTGCTAACTCGAAGGAAGCACCTGGGACAAGACAACAGTGCTGAACGCGTAGTATGCGGAATGTTAGTATCAGGTTTCCCTAAAGCTGTCTATAGCGCAAGGAAAAGAGATTGAGATTAGACAGCCGTGTTTCATAAGGTTGTGAGCCATGTCCAATTACAAGTTTGGTTGCTCTCCTTTGGACCTTTTCGAGGATGTTGATGTCCTTCACCGCCCAGGGTGTCCAAGCTTGGATAGAAGAATCCAACTGGAGACCAACAAATTTAGAATCTGTGCTAATTTCTCTACCTGTCTCAATGTCGCCCTGGGCACATATGAATATCCCCTACCGTCGCCGGAAATCTTTTTGCTAAACTAAATGATGGAACTTGTTTCACCAAACTTGATCTATCTGATACATACCTCCAAATGGAGGAAGGAGAAGAATCCCGGGAGCTTCTATTAACACTCACCGCGGTTTGTTCCAGTTCACCCGCTTGCCATTTGGGGCTAAAACCGCTCCCTCTATCTTCCAGCAAACCATGGACACCATGCTGACGAGCACTGAAGGAGCCCCTGCCTATCTGGATGACATAATCGTCACTGGCTCAAGTCCACATGAATTGTTGCAATGCCTGAAGACCATCCTCAGTCAAATGCAGGAATATGGTTTACACCTGCGCCTGGAAAAGTGCAATATTTTCATGCCTTCCTGCGAAATACCTATGGTTCAAAATCGACCAAGACGGTCGTCATCCATACCCGAATAACACTGACGCCATAAAGCAGATGCCGCCACCAAAGATGTAGATTCCTTACGCTCTTTCTTGGTTCTTATGGGTCACTACAGTTCGTTCCTTCCGGAAATGTACCAACCTCGTCATCCGATGAATGAACTAATAAAAGTAAGATGTCAAATGTGCTTGGTCTCGATAATGTCAACAAGCTTTTGAAGAAGTGAAAACAATGTTGAACTCTGAATTGCTGCCCACACACTTCAACCCAAATCTGAAGATTGTCGTTGCAGCGGACGCCTCCAACTATTGAATTAACGCCGTAATTTCACGTCTGCCCCGACAACACAGAAAAGGTTATTTGTCCTGCAGCCAAGGTCTCTAACGTCTGCGGCCATTATCTTCGCCATGTAGAAGTTCCACGAGATGCTTTATGGCCACCATTTCACCCTTCTAAGGGACCATAAGCCTCTTCTTGCAATTTTCGGCTCGAAAAAAGGGATTCCTGCGTACTCGGCAAACCGTCTTCAGATCTGGGTGACCATGCTGCTCGGCTACGACTTCGATAACCTGTACCAGTCTACCACAAACATGGGCCAGGCAGACGCACTCTCGCGCTTAATCAAATCGCGGACTAAGGAACCTGAGGACACAATCACCATGTCCGTCTCCGTTGAGTCAGAAGTTCACAGTTTGTTTATGGATTCCATTCGAACACTTCCTGTCACTTTTGAGGAAGTCCAAAACGCAACTGAACAGGATCAACTGTTGAGATAAGTCATTAAGTACCATCACACTCAGTGACCCGCGAAACTTTCTGGAGATCTGCAGCAGTTCTACAAACGACAACATTCTCTGTCCACCGTTAATGACTGTATCCTGTTCTATGAGTGTCGTTGTTCCACAGAAACTGCAACCAAGGGACCTGAGACATTTTCACATGAAAAATTCAAACATCAGTCGCACGAAGGCTCTCGCTCGCAGTTATGAGTACTGGCCCCACATGGACCAACAATTGGTACAGCTGGCCCGCTCATGTACCAAATGCGCCTTCGCATCCAAGGCGCCAACGAAGACCACACTTAAGGCATGGCCTATCCCACAAGCCCGTGGTACAGGGTGCACATCGATTAAGCTGGACGGATCAATGGCCAGAACTTCCTTATCACCATCAACGCATACAGCAAAGGACCGGAAGTCTTTTACATGTAACGCACGACAACCGGAGCCACAATCAAGACTCTTCGGCGACTGTTCAGCAGATTTGGTTGTCCCGAAACATTAGTGAGCGAGAATGGAGGGCAATTCACATCAGCCGCCTTCGCCCGATTCTGCAAGCAGTCAAGCATTAACCAGTTGCGTTTGACACCATATCACCCCCAGTCCAACGGACAAGTTGAACGATTCGTCGTCACTTTCAAGCGGGCTCTCCAGAAGTCGAAATGGGAGGGGACAACCGAAGAGGTTCTCTAAACATTCCTGATGCACTATCGGGCAACACCAAACCCGAACGCTCCACACGGTGTCTCTCGTGCAGAAGCTTTGATGCAGAGAAAGCTTCACGCGCCATTCGCCGTGATTCGTCCGCTGTCACCTGTTAGTGCTGGTGATGAAACAGTCCATCCGATGTCGATGGAAAGGCAATTCAACCGACGCCATAGAGCAACGCAAAGGTTATTGCATCCGGGTAAGACAGTGCTGACAAAGGATCATATGAAGAATCAGGAAAAGTGGACGCTTGGACGTCTTCACCGAAAGTGCGGTGGCGTGGTCTACGATATTCGGGTGCGCCACGCCAGTCAGTTAAAACACATCGAATATACCGACGCCCCAAGTCCAAGCCAAAACCTATAACTGAAACAACCACTGAACACAGTCCACCAGCAAAAAGCAAGGTCAGAATCCCCAGTTCCAGTGGGAAGTGTTGTGATGAGCCGTCCTAACCGATTCACTCACACGCCGCCCTGACGACTCTTCCCACGCTACACTATCCATCCACCCATAGGTCGTGTGCATGGTGATATCGCGCAAGCTGCAGTCAGGGATTACTGTTTTATTCAATCATTCAGATAATTCGGAAGGCCAGTCCAGATGCTAACCCCTCAAGGACTAGCGGATTGGTCCAATTTCAGCCCAGCCTGAAAAATATTCGTACGTTCATTTTTGCCTTAAATACGCTGTAATAGAAATCAATAGATTTATACTCTTTAATACTTGCTGTTGAGTTCTCCTCTGGGGACTCGATCTTAACCTATCCCCATGGCGACCGCACATTCACTTCACACATCGGCCTGGTCAGTCGCTTGCGAATTCATTGCACAGAGGCTGACGAAACAGTGCGAAAAGCACCAATCCACCACAGAGATCGCCACATCTCCTGCCCTCACACAATTACTCACCGCATGGGCCTATTCGGCTACATGCGCATTTATGACAGTGAAATTAACCACAATGTCAACAGCACTGATACTCCATGCCCACACTCCGCTCCTGCCATTATCAACGCCATTGCCACCCTCAAAACCGCGATCAACAACCTCCCAGCCCCTCCCGGTTTCTCCTGCCCACACTGTGTCAGCAACTTCAACTCACGCATCGGTTTGGTCGGTCACCTGCGCATCCATCACACAGAGACTGGCGAACCAGTGCCTGAGGCTCCAAAATACAGCTGCCGCGACTGCCTCCGCTGCTCCCACATCTCACATCGGCCTATTAGGTCACATGCGCCCTCACGACAAACTACCGTAAACCACCGTAGGCTAAACGACATCAGCACACACTACCTCCACCAATCCATACACAACACCCTCAATATCACCATGTACCTGAGAATCTCACAGAATCCTAGAAACCGTACCTTGAAAGGCTGCCAATCTGGCGCTTACCCCAGATCACGCCGTCGGCTCCGTGTGTTGTGCGGCCGACCAGTGAACTGGGAGTCAGGCGGCAATGGCTCCTCCATATCCCCTGGTTTAGTGAATCCTGGTGTGTGCGTTATGGGTGCCACGTCGTGCTGTGGCGCGCGAACACGGGTACGCCGGCCCGTCAGCCAATGCGCTCACTCACGCATCAGACAACTCACCGGCTTGGACGGAGGCTGATTTTTGGGGTGGGGAGGGGGGAGAGTGAGGTCGACGGCTAAGCGCATTTTCCTCACCATAAACAATCTGACGCGCTTGAAACTATCGCAGTGCGCTAAGAGCCATGGCTCAGAAGGTTGCCAACTGACGGGATAACTCGGACCGCGTAGTCAGCCTAGTGCTTGCGTTTGTGCGCAATGGAAGACTGACGGACTGAGAGTCGGGCTGCAATGGCTCCTTCTTAATACGGCCTTTACCGCACTCCCACTTAGTTAGAATCCAAGCCACCCCTCCTGTGTTGCTGTTTTGTGTTGGACCACAGTGCGTGGGCCTGCGCCATATCCAATCTCCGGTCTTCTTGACACCAGGTCCAGGTGAGGGAGTGGAACAGAGAGTGAGGTAGATGCAGCGAAAGTCTATTCTCACTATAATCCATCGTAATTCACCGTCCCTGGGCCACCCTGCTGTGGTGCATATGGTGGACATCGTCGAAAACGAAGGTCGAACTGGCAGATGGCCGCGTGAATATATCACGGGTTCGAATAGGATGCTGTTGCATTGTGTGCATTAAAACACAATTAAAAAGGTCATCTTCCTACGACACCGTGGCATATATGTCCATATAAAGGCAAGTTGCAAACAACAAAACCAAATTTATACGAAAAGTCAGTAGCCCTAAACAAATTCCTCAGTCGCGAATCGAAACTCCTATACCCGGCGAATTATGGGTCCGAGGAGACCAACCAAAGTTGACGTAGTGCGAGCGGAGGGCCACCAGCATGCTTTCGGGCTTGCGTGGCTAGTGTTTTAATCAACAAAATCTCACGTACTGACAACTGAATGCAGTGAAAAGCGACCATAACAGATATGGTTGGGTCGAAGAGTGACATCATCTGAATCAGCCGCGATTAAGGCCGCACCTGACCACACGCAGTCCAATGACGCATGTCCTTGATAGGGGTTTGCTGTGCATTACCTAACGGCAGGTTCAGAAGAAACTCGATCCCAAGTGAAACTACAACGACTTAACGGTCTGAATGGCTTTTTGGGCGAAATTTAAGCCAATGAAGGCACGCAAGCCTAATAACGGTATCGGATCCCCTGACAGGTCAATTTTTAATCGTAGAAAATTCGCGTGGAATCCTGAAACCAATAATTATTGATATTCTGGATGCATCAAGAGGTAAAAGAAAACTACTCAGAAGGACATTTTTTATGAAAACCAAAGCGATCAACAGGGACTGTGGAAAATAAGACTTTACAAATCGTGCATAGTCTGAGGCAAACCGTGTTATAGGACGGACTAGTCGACAGCTTCACACAACCAGTCTACTTGCTGCGCCTGGAAGAGCAAGCTGTCAGTCTCAGTTGTGGTACAGCGCGCAGAATACGATCACAAAAGTGGAGAAGCCCTGGACAGATGCCTGCTTAGTCTGGGATTTGCTTTTTCGATTTCTTGGCTTGATGTGCCAAATATTTAGCCTGTTCACGTTTGGACAACGACTTCATGCGCTCTTCACGTATTTTCGATCGGAGTTCACCTGCAAAAAAACAATAAAATAAGAAGCCTTACAATTTGATCGGCTTAATGCAGTAATGAAATCGCAATTCGTTAGACTTGTTTATAACAAGGACCCTGGGATCAAAAAACATAGTCCAGTGGAATTTAAATGTCATGGCCTAAGACAAAATTAGTTAAGGCTCGTCTACTTTGACAAATGGTAGCTGCCAATAGTGCATCGATGCATGTCAGTCAAACGAGCATTTACCTAGAATTCATCTGTGGGCACCCTTGTGTCAATGGACTGAATGGCTTGCTGACAAACGGCATGGATAAAAAGGAAAAAAAGATTCTTCTTGTCATCCGACCTCCCAAGTAAACGTCGAGAGGCAACATGCGCGAAAGTTCGATGCACAGGTAGTTCTAGTTGGAATATGTCAGCCTAATACGGGATAGCACCAAAACGCGATTAACTGCACCTTATTTTGTGTCAGCTCGCTAAAGAGAATAAGGCCTGCCAATCAACCTTTCAAATACTCGGCCTGTGAATGTGTGGAGGATGGTAGATCATTTCGACGAGTTGTAGATGATACGAGCGCGTGAACACTCAAAAACCAGGCAGTGGTGATGCTATCAGGGGGCGACTGGTCACCGACGTATGTTGGGCAGCTATGCACAAAGAAGTTGCACACCAAATCCGCAGCCTGACATGACAAATGAAGTAAGGATGTCTTGTATGGCAGCCTAAACAGGACTCGGGAATAGGTACAGCCCACAACACATACCACTTTGCGCGGAATACCAGGGGACTTAGGTTTAGGATTAAGGTGAGTTAGAGGTTAGAGTTAAAGTCAGAGTTAGCGTCAGGAATACGTTAAGGGTTAAGGTTTGGGTCTGTGTTAAGGGTAAGGTTTAGATATATGGTAGGGCTCGGGTAAGATTAAGATTAACGTTAAGTTTGAGGGTTAGGACACGGGAGTATTTACCCGTCCTGACATTATCACAAGGCAACCTATTTTATGTAAGCGGGACAGTTTCTATTCCCATGTCCTGTTTAGGCGGCCATACAAGGCATCCTTTCCACCACTACTACCGACGAATAAGTGGAATTTCCCCTGCAGCCTGGCAAGCTGAGAGGTTGGTCCGAAACCCAAGCAAGACTGAGGACCTAGTTGCTATTGTACTCCCCTGATGTTCCACGATTGTAAGCAGCAGAGGCAGCTGTTTGTATCGGCATTAAAATAACCCTTGGTTACTGCTTCTGTGAACCAAATACCAGTTAACATAGGTGCCGGTTTACGGTTCAGTGTACTAACGTACCTTATGGACAGAAGTCACAGAATCCATGGATGATCATACAGAGAAACGAGAAAGGAAATGCATCATTTTAAAATAAAGACGTTCAACGAAGTTGTTAACCGGCAGAGCAGAACTGGCCTCATGATCTTTCCGGCTAGATAGATGAATGTACCTAGCGGCGCATAAGGGCAAAATGGGCGAATTAGTCCATTTTGCATTTTTTTCTTTCCTCATTTTCACCCCTTGGCGTAAAAACGACAACTAAATCTATTATAGCTTTAATAAATAATGGGACTTGGGCCTTCACAGTAGCCAGACAAAAGCTACTATAACTCAGTTGAGAGCTAGGTAATCAATTATAAAAACTTGTGCTATTCGTCGGCAGGTTGACCGTCGTACCCTAAAGAAATAAAGCGCAGCGAAAACGAAGAAGGTGCATTTAGCCGTAGTGGTTATATAGTTTCACCGTCGAGTTCAATGACGTTATTGTCACTTCTAGTGATGTCATCCAGAGTGGCCAGACACAGAGCATAACAACGAGTTCAAGTCAAGCGAGCGGATCCAAGAGCGACAGCATGTTTACAGCGGTTTCCATCCATTGGCCGTCTGCAGTCCAAGGGACCAACATTATCTATTTGTATAACTGTACGAACAGAATTTAAGTTTAATAGACAGACTGTGTTCATAATATGACCTCCTAGGCAAGGTAAAAAATATCGTTCTGTCAGGCGAGGAGAAGAGGACAGAAGTTAAAAAGTAGGCATCATACTTGCGGACTGTACTGGCATTCCCAAGTGAGGACGCGCGTACTTATGCACAGTGAACGAGGGCGGAGACTGCATGTGAGAAGATTGACAAGAAGAATCGGTACATGAAGTAGCCTCCGAGGCACAAAATG
Source organism: Schistocephalus solidus (assembly GCA_017591395.1). Classification (NCBI taxonomy): domain Eukaryota; kingdom Metazoa; phylum Platyhelminthes; class Cestoda; order Diphyllobothriidea; family Diphyllobothriidae; genus Schistocephalus; species Schistocephalus solidus. The sequence continues at coordinate 23,665 of WEDG01003232.1, read as the reverse complement.
TGCGACTGGTGAAATTAACGCTGAAGATAGCGTTGCCACTGCCTTGGGTAACTTAAAAAGATACACAGGCTCGGACTCTGAGACAATCCGTAGCAGCACATCCACGATCCCTTCAGCTTCTTCCTAACTCCCGGCTTCCAACTCTAGCCGCTCGAATACTTTGCATTAGATACAACTGCTTAACTTTAACTGATCAGTATTTTAATAGAAATCAAAAACGCGGCGGAAGCAAAGGTGCTTTTGCAGAGATAAATAAACGCAAAAATTTTCCAAAGCAAACTCACCCCGGGTCAGAAATGATGGCCGTTTTCCTGCTTTCATTTCCGTAATTTGAGTGTTATGGAGTTCGTTCTTCAGCTTCCGTCTCAATTCAACATCCTTTTGGGTCGCCTTTCGTTGATACAACAAAGTCAGAGCCTTCTGTATCCGTTGCCTTTGCTTGTCCGAAGTAGCATACTTCAGTTGTCTTTTAAGGATCTGTAGGAGGAAGCAGGCGTGAGAGACTAGAACGTTTGCCAGCTTAGCCAAGGAAAGATACCTCCCACGAACTGAAGAAAGCGCTGCTACAAGTGAATAATCGCATGATCATTTTTGCCACCCACCAATTGTCCTTCAATAAGAATTCGATCGACAGGTAAGCATGACTGAGGAGGCGACGACTGTTACGGGCATAGGGTATGTGACTAAACACATGAAATGTCTCAAACTAGTGCGAACGCATCCACAAAAACACAAAAATAATAATAATTAACGACCTTCAAAATAACGCGAAATAAGTATTTTGTTGACTTGAAGTAGAAGAAGTAGAATATCATACTTAGTTTTATTTAATAATGCTTGATATTAAAGTGAGTTGTGAAATTCCAGCAGATCGGTCAGCCCGTAAGCGTGTAAAATGCGAGTTGACCTCTAAAAAGTAAATTCAATTGACCCAATTGACCTCAGTGGGATTCTAACCCACGACAGCAAGAAGACGGCTTTAGTACAGACAACAGCCAACACAGCCATCTAAGCTACGAGGTCCTACTGGGAGCCGTGATGGATTCAATTCCTCCGGTTATACACATATAAACCGTGTTTTATTAATATCGGAAGTATACGCACATTAAAGCCACCCACGCACGCTTCCTCACTGAAAGTGCATTAGTCGATCTACTGTATATGGCCCTTCGTTTTCAGCTGTAAATAAAGTAGGATGAGGATGCCACTTTATTTAAGCTGTAATGACTTTATGGGCCAGAATGGAACGCTGAACTTCTATTAAAACTACAATTCATGCTGGAAGAATGGCATAATCTCTCAAGTTCACATTTTTTGACAAAATGAAATTTTAGCTTTAAACAAAACGCTTCAGTCGTTTTTTAAATGGAACCAGACCGAACTTAAAAGCATGTTCAGAAAGGATGAAGGTAACTTTGTGTTAAATGCAACTCGCCTTCAGTTTCCAATGCCAAATAAGAAGAACGAGTAGCTCGCCTTTTGGGAATCTAAAATAACTATTGGCACGATGAGCCTTTTTAATGGAGTTAAACGCTTGCTTTCGAGGTAAAAACAAAGCAGAAAAAGATTTTTCTTTGTCTATGGCAAAAACATCGCATGACACAGAGAAACGACACAGCCCGAGGTCTGAAAACCCCGATTTTACACTGGAAAATCAATAGAAGACAAAAAATCGGTCTTGAAACGTTTATAAATTTCATTTGAAAACGGAATTAGGTTAGAACTATAGCTGCTGCGTTAATGTTCTCAGATTTTCCGAAAACAACAGTATGATTTGATCAAATTTATTTGTTGTTTTTATCCAAGAGTGATGAGCAACACAGAATATATACACTCGGGCGTTTAATGTTACAGTATATTCCTTCAAACGCTTTTTCAGGAAATTGTTGTTAAGTGCTTGTAAACTCTATTAGGAGAATTGTGTTAAATAATAGGATCCTTCGTAGTTTTTAATGGCGAAACCGTAAAAAACTTGAATACTTATGTAAAATAATCAGGGATTTTGGCAATTTGAATAATTCATTTGACCCACTTGTGAAAAACTCGACAGCCTCGGTGGGATTCGAACTCACGACAGCAAGGAGAAGACTTAAGTACAGCCAACGATCTAGCCACTTGAGACACGAAGTTCCACTGGGAGCCATGATTCTAATCGCGCTTAGGTGAAGTAATCCACCAAGCCTGCTGCAACGTATGGAATCCACAAAATATCATACAGTAAACCGACTGTCCAAGCAGAATTTCATAAGCAATTTATATAGAATCTACCAACTGCCTGTCCGGCGCAAATAATTGTCAAGTTTTGCTCGATGAGAGTTTGTATAAACACCAAGAATCGCAAGAGAAAATGTTGCGTTCTATCATCTGTCGGCTCTTACTAAACTTTCTCGCTAGGATTTTCGGCAAAGGCGTTTCCACCCTTATACTAAAAAGGAAGCTACCAACCAATTTAATAATTTATGCGTTGCTGTTATTGCTGTTGAAGCATTTAACATGACGAAAGCGAAGTAAGAAACAAGTGAAACGCATGCAGCGCTAGAATTGGCAGCGCGCCTTGCTTGACAGTTAAGATTTATTGTTTTTGATTCAAAATAGTAGGTAGACGGGTTAAACTGCGGTTCTTTCGGCATCCTAGTGAGATAGGTAGCTTAACAGTCACAACTTAATTATAACCTTGCTGTTGAAAACTGTAACAATCACGAAGATTTCTTTTCCCTTCTACAACGATTCATGTCATTCCTCTGGTAGAAAATGTGCGGCAATCATTCTTACGAAAGAGCTAATTAAGCACCGCCCAGGATGGAGCCAATCAATGGATAAGTAATGTAATTAAGGCTGAAAGCTTACTTTGCAAAGCCCTCTTTTGTTTCCAACTTGGAGCCGATAACAGTTGCAAACCAACGCAATAAAAATAATTTCTGCCTGCAGTTGCAATAATCATCTGAAGAACTTACCCTTAATGACCTGCTAGCGGCTGCCACTAACTAGAATAATCCGACTGGGCCGGATAATTATCCAACCAACCTTACTGGTGGCTCTAAGTCTGATTGTGTACATAATAAAAGCGGAAATCTGCACCAGGACTGTTCGAAGCCGACATCAGCTTCCAGATTTGGGGTCGGCACCTTTAAAAAGGGTATGGCGATAAGTCGGTACAGTTGGAGGCGATTGAGGGGGTCGGTGGCAAAGACAAATGCAGGAATGGCGAGGAAATTTAGGCCACGGCGGTAAATACACAAACGACTTTCATCTTAGCGAAGATCATCGTAGCTCCATTCTGTGGGTAGAGAATATCTGAAGAACTTGGATCAGAAGGCCAACGAACCTGTTGCTCTGCCTATTAGAAACCTTAAAGATGACAACTTGTAACGCACCGTCATAGTTTGAAAGCAGAGCAAATGAGCTATATTGAAGAAGGTAAGTGCCGGAAAGATCGAATTGGCTTCCACGGTGTGGCGAAAAAGTGAGAAATGGCGTAGTGGGCGATGTGACATAATGCCTGTGCATAAAGTACACTACACTATGGATGCAAAACAAGGTGCGCGGACAGAAAATCTCTGCTGAAGCCTGCAAGTCTTGTAGCAGAGTTCTGGAGCTTTGTCTGTATAGGATGATTGAGCAGGCATGCGGAATTGGAATGGTTCTTGATAAACGGGGCTTGAGGCCTGTCCTCAAGAGAGATAAGGCGAAGTGCGTGAACTACTGAGGGATGAGTCTCGCTGAAACTGGCTCACAGAACCCAGTGTCATGGGTTAATGTCACAACATTAGCGGCTGTAGACACAAATTCAGCAGAAAAATATTACTGGGCTGCATCATGACAAGATGGCAGACACTGCAATGCACAGCTGCCAACTTGAAGGATCAGACCGTTTTTAGTGCTGAGATTAAGTTTTGTTGAAAAGTTCCAACTGTTTGCAGGACTTTTTCAAGCTTTCGAAGATGGATATAGATACTTCACGATATCTCAGTCTTAACCTGTCAAGATATTGAGATGGCTAGTCAAAACACAGCCATCCACCGCATATCGTCGTGTGTGGAAACGCGCTGACGACAAAATGTGGGCGAGTTAGATCAGGTAAGATCACGGCCGTTCTAAACAGATATTAGTTTGAAGTCTTGCGGCGCGTAACACGACCGCATCTATTTCAGGACGATCACACAGATTAGGCCGACAAACAAGGTAGAAAGAAATTGTGTATGGCATACTGGGCGCGTCTACGCGAAGCGAATAATGGAGCAGTCCTCGATGACTTTTGGTTAAAAAAATTCTTCGGCTTAGTCAATTGGCAACCTCGCAATAGCACTGACCATGCTATTTAGGAGTGGAGATCTGAGATATAGCACACCAAACACCCTATAAAATACCACAAAGTACGGTAACATGGCATTCACACACCAATATCAAACCTGTTCGCCCGTCAATGATGCTAGACACCAAACAGCCACAAAATTCGTGAAGTTACTGAGGATCCATCCGCACAGATATTACCGAGAGAACTGACGAAGACTGAGGCCGGATGTGATCAGAAATTATCGAAGCCGTATTAAGTACACGTACAGATGGGTTAACTAGTAGCATATAAGATAGTGATCCTGTGTAAGTCTTAATGTGTTCAGTTAGATGACATACTATACACCATTTAAGCTCGAGCCAGACCGTAGTATCTCAATAACCAGGTAGCCCAGTTGGTTCAACTGCGTTGAACGACCGAGGCAGACTTTCCGTAACGATAAACCATGATACTACTTCGTTTATGCATGGTCCTCCGGCAAGTGTGGAAAGTAGCATAGCTAATATGGACATTGAGTAATTACTTGGTTGATAGGAAAAGATATATTTTTTTCAGCCGACGGTAATTCAAGGCATAAAAACATACAATCGATTGGTTATTTTCGAATAATTCAGATCTATGAAACGAGAACATTAAGACGGCTGTCATTGAGTGCAAGCGTTTGCGAAACATAAGCGCACACGAAGCTTTATGAAGTCAGACATGGCGTTAGGCAAGAGCCAACGCACGCTGGATAGAGTAAATAACTGACGTAAACCCTTCCTTTCTTGGGCCATCAATTTCGAACTGCCAAAAATGGTTCTTTATACCATGATTTTCTCATTCAAGCTGCATCTGATTTTTAAAAAGCTTAATATCTTTCACCTAAGTCGGTTATCATTTGTCCTGTTATAGACGACCAGATTCAACAGTATCACAAAGCAGTGCAGCACACAGTAGACAGTTGGACCTCTAAAATCCTTTGCCAGCTGGTATTCTGGGCCTATCATCACCTCTGAATCCGACTTAATTAATCAGTTAACTTTTGAAATATTGCTAACATAAAGCGGACGCGGATTCGAAGAATAATTGTGGCGACCGGACACCCAATACGGCGGAAGAAACACGCCGAGAACATCCATTAGAGGACTATTTACTGCATAACTAAATTGAATTCCTGGGAAGTGGTGAAGTTTTATTTTGAGATATGCTTTATCAATTCAAATATTAATTTTTACAGAAAAGAACTTGTTACATGCCTCGACGGTTTGCAGATCAAAAGAGCGCAGGAATTAGTTAAAGAGCAGGTCGATCTTGAACGTGGTTCCATACGTTCAAATCGTTGTCTGGGTAAATAGTGAGATGAGACATGAGCACCTATAAGGGATACAAGATACGCTGAGCACAAGTTGTGTGGGATGTCTTATTCGTATTGGTAAGTGGCCTACTTGTGGCACCGAGAAGAAGTAAACAGTCTAGTTACCTAGTATCCGATGAAGTGAGAGTTTACCTGTAGGATGAATACCTTGCTTTTAAGATCCTTACAGTTAGTATAAAGTCTCTCGAAGGGGAAAGCGTGAATGGAGGTTGCAAGCTCACAGAAAGCGATATAATCGGCGTTTTCAAATAAGAACACGCGAAAGGCTCGAAAAGCCAGCGGGTTCAAATATAATTTCAGCAATTTGAACAACAGATATCCTTTTAGATCGTTGAGATCATCTTTAGCGACGTCTACCGATAATCATTGAGCAATATAGCTGTAAAAAGCCCTTTTACCTACCATTACCGTTAACGATATATATATATATATATATATATATATCCGAGTTGCCCCGAGAATTTTTAGGTCCTGCGCTAAAGCACAACTATCTCATATTATACTCATTATGTGCCAGGAGTCGAGGCTGATAGTTTTATGCATACCACCACCACCAGCTGCTGGCGGCTAGGTTAACATTATGTGAAGTACCGTTGACCAAACGCAGACGCTGTAAATTTTACTGCCAAAAAGACGTCCGATGGAAACCAGGGATGAAATAAGGATCAGAAAAGATAACTAGGCCAACGAAAAGCCGATATGACCTGCTCACATTTCTCAGAAACACTTTGTGGTTGTAAAAAGGTTTTAGTATATCTTCGACGCTATAAATGCATGCAAAAATACTCAGTTCATAGTTACGGTTTCCAAAAAAGTTAAATCAGGAGACAAATAGACAACGATGAGAACAGGACTAACCTTTAACTGTTTGGCTTGGTCCTTCTGAAGAACAGTCCAATCGTTTAGAACACACAGGCCATGCACCCTAGGATCAAACCGAGGGTCGCGGAAATGCTTCGATCTCTGTTCTGCGCGTTTTGCAACCTCGAAATCTTGCTTTAAAGCTCTTGACAAAACGAATTTATCCTTCTTCAACTGCTTAAAAGAAACAGCGAGAGGCACATCATCAGGCTCAGCGTCCATTGGCTGACAGTTAAAGGAGGCGGCAGTGTACCCAATTGTAACGAACCACAGTTCCGACAGAATTGCTTGAATGAACTGGAAGCACTTTTTCGCGCGGATCCCGGATGAGGATGGAGTGATGGAATGTCGGTGAAGATGCCTGTGCCCCCTTCCACTCTCGAACGCTGACCCCCATCCCCACGAGTACCGTCACCGCTTATCGTATCGCTACCCTCCGTTCAATGTCAGCATCCCCTCGTCCCGACCCTGCAGTTGCCCACAGCGTTGCACTCCCCACCGGTTATCCAACAGACATGACGTAATTCCCCCCACTCCAAAAGGGATATCGCCTCATGTAACGCTCCCTTCCTTATTTTCTATTGTGCCCTTTCATACCTTTATATACTTCTTAATAGTAGAATCCATTTCCAACATTTCTGCCGTTCCTTCTAATGACTGTTGCGTTTGAGTGATCGGCATGGCGCTTAGAGACCCTGTTCAATACGCGCATCGTTCAATAATGACTATAGGTGCGTTACTCGCCCGTGTGTGTGCAAGCCTCGAAGCCTTCGGCCGCTACATTGGTGGCAGCGGTGGGATGAAGCGGAGCACACACTTTCACACCTACCAAACTGACCCGCACAGCACTGAGGACAGTGCTGCATTTCAGAGGGAGGCCATGTAACGAACCACAGTTCCGACAGAATTGTTTGAATGGACTGGTAGCACTTTTTCGCGCGGATCCCGGATGAGGATGTAGTGATGGAATGTCGGTGAAGATGCCGGTGCCCCCTTCCACTCTCGAACGCTGACCCCCATCCCCACGAGTACCGTCACCGCTTATCGTATCGCTACCCTCCGTTCAATGTCAGCATCCCCTCGTCCCGAGCCTGCAGTTGCCCACAGCGTTGCACTCCCCACCGGTTATCCAACAGACATGACGTAATTCCCCCCACTCCAAAAGGGATATCGCCTCATGTAACGCTCCCTTCCTTATTTTCTATTGTGCCCTTTCCTACCTTTATATACTTCTTAATAGTAGAATCCATTTCCAACATTTCTGCCGTTCCTTCTAATGACTGTTGCGTTTGAGTGATCAGCATGGTGCTTAGCGACCCTGTTCAATACGCGCATCGTTCAATAACGACTATAGGTGCGTTTCTCGCCCGTGTGTGTGCAAACCTCGAAGTCTTCGGCCGCTTCACAATTAAAGGTCAGTGCCTACCACGGTAAGGGATAGGGGCCAGGGTAGCCGATTAAGTGTTCCAGAATTCCGGCTCATTAACCTTTCTTAACAAGGGAATCTTTTTCAGAATAACGTTAAGATTACAAAATCCATGCTCAGTATTGACCACTTAGTAAAATAATATAGGGAGCAACAAAAAATCGCGACCATTTCTGTCATTAAAGCGAACAAAATTCACTAAACGGCGTTTACTGCAGGAAAAATATTCACAAATGAACTGAAAAATAAATGAACAGTAAAATTAAAAATAGTTAGCAGAAGGCCAAGGGCATGGGCATTGAGAACCTTAATTTTAACGTGAAATTAAGCGTGGTGTACAGAGAAACTATATTTGTTGCAAAAGTTCAAAGGCGATCATAAAATATGACAACGGGTGCGACAGTCTGGAGGTTTAAGTTAAATCACTCATCCCTCCCGCTCATTTTGAAACATAATACTATCAATTTTCCTTTTAAAAATTTCCAGCGATGGTGACGTCACAACGGATATATGGAGGGCATTCCATGATTTGACCTCTCTGACAGAGAAGGAGGACTTGCGCACCTCCAGCCTCACCTGCTGGACGCGCAGTTTCAATGGGTTACCTTGGAGATGGGTCGTGACAACAAAGTCAAAGAAGTCTGAAAATTTAAGGCAACAATCCAATACCGTCACAACGCTGAATGTTTGCAGGAGATCCCCGCGCATTTGCCTATAACTCGAAGAAAACAGATTTAGAGTCGTTGAGCGGGTTGCATATGGCAAGGAGCTTTGACTCGTAACCATTTTTGTTGCTATCATTTGTAATCTTTCGATACATTTGTGATCTTGTCCTGTCCAGTGCTCCAGGCTTGTACAGCATATTCCAAAAATCTTAGCGAAGATATCTTCATCGAAATCCAGGAAGGCTCGTCTGATGGCGTGCATTACATCCATTGCACTCTTCACCACTTTGGAGCAGTGAGAGGACGGTTTTAAGGTGGATGTCATCAGCAAACCAATGTCCTTTTGGGTTTCCAGGTCTTGTAAAGCTTCACCGTTCTACTGTCAGTAGATCCGGAGGGGTTGCCTTTGTGAAGTATTGTGCACTTACCGACGTTGAACCGCAAATCCAATGATTCGAAAACTCCACCAACCAAGTTAAGTGGATCTGTAGTTCATCTTCGTTGGCAGGGCTATGGATTACGCTACAGATTTTCATCTTGTCGACAAGAATTGCTGCTTCACAGTCGAGATCCCTGACACAATCGTCCACGTATATTAGGAACGATATTGGCCCCAGCCCTGAACCCTGAGGAACCCCACTCTTGACCGCAGCAGAACTTGACCTCTCTTGGCCGATGCACACAATTTGGCGCCACTCCAGTAGGAAGTTTTCGATCCATCTGAGGAGGTTACCTCTGATTGCAATTCTTTATAGTTTGCACAACAGTCTCTGGTGAGGCACAGTGTCGAAGGCCATTTGAAAGTCAATGAAGGCGATGAGAAATGCGTGTCTATCTTCAAGTGCCTGAGTCCAGCTATAAAGAGATTGCAGAAAATTTATCGCGCAGGATCTTCCTTTTCGGAACCTGTGTTGGCAGTTTGATAACAAGTTATCAGTCTCTAGGAATCGCACCAATTCGCTCCTGATGATCCTTTCCATAACTTTGCCGAGCATGCGTTTCAAGCTTATGGACCTGTACATTGTCACCGACACCCGGGTACCGCTGTTGTATAAGGGAGTTATATGCACCAGCTTCCAATCGATAGGAAGTGTTCCGGAGTCCAATGACTTTTGAAAGAGCACTGACAAAGGTGCGGAAATTTCATTGGCGAGTTCTTTCTGAAGCTTGGGTGGAAGCTTATCAAGCTCAGGAGATTTCGAGACTTTTAGTTACTTTTATTCCCTTCGGATCAGATTTTCTCAGAATGGTATGTGACTAATGCTTGCAGTCGGCAGGTAATCCGCTGACGGATAAAGAAACCTTACGTCATTTGTGAAGACTGAGCGGTAGAGCTGTGAAAATTATTCGGATTTATCCCTTTTTTCAACAATTTCGACAAATGAGGCAGTCTTAACCATCAGGATTTATGCTTATTGCTTGCACAACTGCGGAGGCAATTTATTTATTTATTTATTGCCAGTTTACAGGCAAGGTCAAAAGGGATAAATACAGTAGGGGGTCAAGCTGACAGTGAAAAAAACTCCTGATCGTTCTTTAAAGTATTTTCAGGAGAAAAAACTGCAGCTTGTTGAACAGATTAAAGTTTAGGACAGGGAAGTGTTGACACAGGTGCACGGTGTAGTACTTCTCCTTTCGGTGTTGTGGATCTGGTCTTCTGTACTAGCAGCAAGTATGCCGGCGAACGGCTGCTAGCTGTAGACTGAGGAATAACCCGATTACGGACTGCAGAGCCAGCAATATTGCCTTCAGCATGAAGTCCGGCATAGGATTCAGAGTCCGTGGACGCCATCAGCACGGAAGAGAGCTTCCAGAGAATCAGCACCCAAAATTCGTGGAAGGTGTCCTGAATGTACAAAACTAGTGACAGCTCTCGTAAACAAAGGATAGTTTTGCAGACTTACTTTGGATTCTGCATTGCCTTTTACAGCAAAGTCATCTTGAATTCTCATCGCGTTCTCAGGATAAGGTTTCTCAGTTTTTTTTCTGTGTTTGTTCCATTAGTCCCCTTACTGACTTTATTAGATCATACCTAAATGATCAAAAACAAAACCTTTTAGTGGGGTCCTCATACTCAAGTGCTGCCCCGATTTATGAGTGGTGCCCTTCAAGGTACCGTGTAAGTTCCTTTGTTATTCTTACTTAAAAAACATTCGCAATCTTATATTTATGCTGATGACGTCAAATGCGTGTATTCCTTCTCTAACTCTACGGCCAAACGATGCCTAGAACAAAGTCGTGCGGACTTAGACGCTCTTTCGGCGTGGAGATCAACATGGCTAATGAAGTTCTCATCTTGTAAGTGTTGCTACATGTGTTTGGGCCAGGGAGGCTGCCGCAAACTGTTTTTTTAAAGGTTGCCATAGGGCTGGATTTTCAGCCATCAAGGACTTGGGCTTAGACTACACGAATAAATTAGATATTTCGCCTCACGCCGATAGAATTACGGCCGAAGCTGCTCAGATAAGCAGTTTTATTCCTTTTAATTTCTACCTTGTTTAAATTAAATCAAGAATTTATCGTATTTTTGTGCTTCCCACTCTTGAATTTTGCTGCCCTTTCTTCGGTTTAATGAACATATAGCCATTCAAAAAATGGAAATTTACAAATACATTTCACACAAAAACTACTGTATCCAATTCGTTCAAATACTTCCTACTGAAGTAGATGCCAGCTGACGAAGCCAAAATTTATTTTGGTCAGGAGACTGGAAGCAGGCTTTTGTCTCCTTTTTCGACTAAATAATAGCTCAAACTCCCTTGGCTTTCTGTCATTACCCCCGTTAGTCTTCCTTATAACCTAAGGAATTCTGCATTAATTATACCTCCCCCTGCATCCTCCACGTGCCAACGCTCTCTATTCTTTGCTTCTAGGTATAGTTTTCCTTAAAATAACTTGCCAATTGAAATTAGGTCGTTAATAAGTCTATTTGAATTCAAACGAATACTGCACATTTATCTTAACATTGATGAAGGATCATCGGGAATTTAAGTGGCCCTCTGAAAAATATTTTTCTCTACCTTGAGTCCCCCATGAACCATAATGTCTCCTTATATCACTAGTCATTAAAAAGATGAAGTCTTTTGGACGTTCAAATTCGGACGTACGTAGTCTAAAATGCTGCCGTTTTGTTGGATACTTACCATCATCAGAATTCTATTCTGGATCCTTAGATGCTAAGGCCACAAGTTCACTGACTCCTTTTCGAAAAAATTGTTTCATGTACCATAGTTATCATGATCGAACCATATCGACGTTTCATTGTCTCATTCTGAAATGCTATTGCAGTATTAGCCTACTCTACCTCTTTCCATATTTTCGTTAGCAGTTTTTTCTCCTATCCTCTATTTGAAAATGAGGCCTTTTGAACTCTGACTCTATTTAAAAGGTAGTTTTTTTTCACTGCATATTTTCTAGTGCACTATTAATTTCAAAACATCGCTAACTATTGCCCTAACAGGAAAAGGTTTGCCTACATTATTAAATATTTGTATATTTTATCTGCACACATTGTCATATTTTTATTTCGTTACTGATATTTCTTTCGATAGTGCCTTACCGGCGCTGAACAAATATAAATTATAAATTTTAAATACTTGTTAAATATGCGACTTGAGTAGACTCGTAGTACTTTCTCCACAATTTGTGCTTCCTGTTTATTTCCCTTTTGAGGTTGCTGTCTATCCACCCAGGACCCTTGCTCGGATGGACACTCGTTAGTGGGCAGTGGTTGTCCGCGAGTTGCAGACGAGTATTCCGGAACCACTCCCAATCTTCTTTTACGGTACTCGAAAACATTGAGGTCCAGTTGAGGTCTGCTTAATCTGCTCGCATCTTAAGAATTTTTCCTCGCCAAGCGTTACGTCATTTTTCCTCTGTAGCTGGCAAAACGGAGCATAAGGATTAGTCCCACAGTAGCATCCCATGCTCACTTCAACCGAGCGGAGGTGTTGTAATAATCTCGTCAATGCTGCCTGATGTGTTCGTAAAAACCAGGTCAAGACAGTTAGTCCATTGTCCTTCACTTTTTCTGGTGGGGAACAAGACATGGTGTGTGAGGAGCGCCATTAAGGTCTTTTGCAGGAAACTATAATCAAAAGTCGATTTTGGGCATGATTATTGAACAGTACTCCAGTTAATTCCTGGTGCGTTGAAGACGCCCATAATCATAACATTGGGTCTACTGGAAAACTTTTCTAATTGTTCCAACAGATGGCTGTCTACGACTCAGTCTATCCAAGGTGATCGATAGACAGTGAGGACATCCAGATATAGAGAGACAAGAGCCTTGATGGTCAACCATATGGCTTCCGTGCTGCAAGCAAACTTGCTCGTCTTGTCGGACACTATTAGCAATTCTTTAACATACACAATTATTCCACCCCCTGTCGGTTTTCTCTGTCCCTCCGATATATTTGCTATCTCGAGTACTGCCAGACGGTCAGGTTTCGGTTACTGCTATCACATCTGGAGATACTTCGGCAAGGCAGATTTTTAACTCGTCAAGTTTTGAAAAAATGCTTTGGGCATTTTTGCACAAGCAATTCAATTTTGCGCCAGCCAAACGATAAAATATAAGAAAAGAAAATTTTGTTGCACTTGGCAAAGACGTTGGGACGGCACATCTAGGGTAATGTTAGGCAGTTGGGTTAATTCTTGGTGAATAGGAAACTAAACAAAAATTTTCCCGCACAATCAGGCCAGAGAGGCAAATGGAGTAGAAAAGAGGTTTTGGAGTAAATAAATAAATTGTATATTGAAGGCCCAGAGGGCCCCATCATTACAAACTTAGTACCGTGGTTTAAATAAATACAAAGTGGATAAATGCTGCACTATGTGAGCAGCCATATTAACAGCAGAAATGAATAATATGAAAGGCATTTCCGATTCAGAACGATTTGCAATTTTTAAAATAATAGTCAACAATCTTTGACACATACGGTGAACTGGAAAAGAAGCAGTAAAAAAACTCTTACATTTAAATCGGAGGCGGAGTTCGGTGAGCCGCCAGTTTAAAAAAATCTAGGAGAAAAACTGCTTCCTTAAAAATTAATAGCTAGATGCAATGGGATAGCATTGTGATGTTGCTGACAACTTATGAGGGTTCGGAACGCTCCTTGTCTTGTGAGAGATAATATAACAGTCAGAGCTATTGTTTGTAACCACCAGTGGAGGTGAGAGAGGAGGAACTCATCGTCGACACTAGGGTCGAAACGAAGAGGCGACAGTAGAGGTCATGATATCATCATCGAGATGCGACCTTACTGACTGCATAGTTCAGTTCAGTTCAGTTCAGTGTATTTGAGGAAAATAGGCTTACGCCTTTGAAATCCCTATTTTTTACATAAAAGTAGCAAGAATAAGAAGCAAATTAAAAAGTAACAGTCAAGTGAATGCAGGCAGGTTTACGTGGTACACTGATATTGTTAAGGTTAAGTAGTCACATAGTCTTCGTGGTACTGTAACATATGTATGTCAAGCCGATGTTTGAATGTATACACAGACTGGGGCATAACAATCGCCTCAGGTAGGTTATTCCACGGTTCCACGACACGGTTGGTGAAAAATACTTCCTCACATCCAATCTTACTTGGGGCACACTTAGTTTGAATGGATGACCTCGGAGATTTTTCGTAGTGGCAAGTTGGAAAAAGTCATCACATAGGAGGGTGCAATCCATGCCACGCACGATACGGAATGTTTGGTATCAAGTCTCCGCGCAACTGCCTATAACTCAGAGGATAGAGCTTAAGGTTATTGAGACGAATCTCATATGGCAGTTCAGCTTGACCTCTTACTAATTTTGTGGCTCGCCGCTGCACCCTTTCAAACATGTTGTAGTCCTGTTGGGTCCACGGTCGCCAGGCTTGGATCGCATATTCAAGATGTGGCCTTACAAACGTACCAAAGACTTTAGAAAAGCAGTCTTCATCAAAAACTTTAAATACCCGCTTGATAGCGTACAGTATTGAATTGGCGGATTTAGCTGCCTTGGAACATTGCGTAGAAGGCTTCAGGTTGTCTTTCATCCAAACTCCAAGATCCTTCTGTGTGTGTGCTTCTCGGAGTGGCAAACCGTTCAAATAGTAGGGTCGCATATCAGTGACCTGATTTCGATTTCCCAGACGTAGCAGGGTGCATTTGTTTGAGTTGAAGGACAAGAGCCATTTGCGGGACCACTCGTCCAATCGACGAAGATTTTCTTGGAAATTGTCTGCATCAGCAGCATTGTGGATAACTTTCCAGATTTTTATAACGTCCGCAAACATAGCAAAGTTAACAGTCCAATTCCTGTACACAATCATTAATGAACAAGAGAAATAGGATCGGTTCGAGCACTGAACCTTGTGGGACTCCACTCTTGAGGACTGTGCGCTTTGATCGCGATCCGCCTATGCAGACCACTTGGGAACGATCGACGAGAAAATTCTTGATCCACGTAAGAATTTTGCCGCCAATACCGTACATTCTCAACTTGTGAAGGAGACGCTGGTGTGGAACACTATCGAAGGCCTTCTGGAAATCAATGTAGGCCACATGCACAGTGTCTTTTGCATCGAGTGCTTTTGTCCAGCTTTGCATCGTATAAAGTAAGTTCGTAACACACGATCTTCCCCTACGAAAGCCGTATTGTGCAGTCGATAAGAGGTTACGGGTTTCTAAATAAATCATTAATTCCTTTTTGACAAACTTCTCCATAACCTTGCAACAGATTGAGGTCAGGCAGACAGGCCTGTAATTTGTAGCAAATGCACGACTACCACTTTTGTGAAGCGGTGCGATGTGGGCTGTTTTCCAGTCGGTAGGAAGAATTCCCGTATCAAACGATTTCTGGCACAGCAACGATAGCGGTTTCGCCAGCTCTCGAGCAAGTTCGAGGAGTAGCTTTGCTGGAATCTCGTCGGGGCCAGGGGATTTGAATGCCTTCAGACTTTTTAGTTCTTCAAAGACCGCCGCTTCTTGAAAGAGCATATCCTGAATAAGTGGCACTGCCGTAGTCTCGTAACTTGATGGAATAAAAACAGCTTCTCTAGTGAAAACCGACTGAAAGAACTGGGAAAAGTGTTCAGCTTTGTTTTTATTTTCTGATATCTCGAAACCGTCATCGTTTCTCATAACAGGAATCGGGTTCCTGTTACGTGTGGTTTTTCTTACATAGCTGTAGAGTAATTTGGGATTGTGCACTGCTCTCTGGAGCAAATCCCTCTCGTAATCTCGTCGGCTTTGGAAGATCAAGCTTTTAACCTTGTTCCTTTGAGTTTTGTATGCTTGCAAGGCTAAATTTTAATTGGATCGGCAAAATGTCTTCCAAAGCCTTCCTTCCCTGTTAATCTCTCTTTTTAGATCCCTTGTTAACCACTGTGGTCTGTTAGATATCCTAAATTGTGATGGCGGACAATGGCATTTTATTAGATTCAACAAATACTCCTTAAATAAATTCCAGTCCTCAGTGACATTCCCGGAGAAGAGAAGATCCCAGTCTTTTCGTGATGCCTCAGCTCTCATCTTGCAAAAGTCTCCTCACCATAGATTGGGCCTGGATTCATTTATTGCAGATGGCACAGAATATAAACCATACTCCCATGAAAGTACTGCATGATCACTTCGACCAAGTGGAGGTAGGCAGTGTACCTCGTCTATACTGTCAGGATCTTTAGTGAAGACGAGATCTAAACAACTAGCCTGTTGTCCTCCACGCGCTCTCGTTGGAACAAATACATGTTGGGTGAAAAGAGCTTCAAGTTTTGTCTTTAGCAGACGATTATCGAAGGAAAACTTTGAGCTCTGTGCCTGCAGATCGTTCGATCGAATGCTGGGTGCATTGAAGTCACCCATGAGAACAACATCAGGTCGACTGCTAATCTCCTTTATGTTCTCCAACAAACAAGTATCAGCGTCAGTGTCTGTCCCCGGAGGTCGGTAGAGAGTCATGACTTCAAGGGACTGCGATCCCCGTGTCTTTATTTTCAGCCAAATAGCCTTAATACCATTGCTAATCTTCTCCGTCATTTCACACACTGTGAAATTGCTTTTAACATACATCGCAACTCCTCCACCCTGGCGTTGGGTGCGGTCTCTCCTCAACAGCTGGTACCCGGATAAGGCTAATTCGCAATCACTGATGTTCTGTGACAGCCATGTTTCTGTGATTGCTATAATATTGGGAGACAGAACGGCTACCTGAATTCTCAGTTCGTCGAGTTTCGAAAACAGACTTTGGGCGTTGGTATACAGAAATTTTAGTGTGCAGCAGTCAGCAGAGCCAAATTCCGTTTGTCTCGAGTTTGCCAATGCTAATTTGCCGATGCCATCATGAGCATGGGCTGGTTCCAAAGCAATGTTGCGTTTCTCTGTATCACGCGTTCCCTGTAAATCACCAGATTGCTCTCTCTAGCTGCAAGTCTCCTCTTCATTTCTATCACTAATTCGCGGCGTTTCAGCCGTTCTGCTGGAGAGTAGTCCGGCTGAAAAAAACCTGTTTATGAGAGTTTCGAAGGTTTGTTTTTCTCGAGAGAAGTAGCTTTAGCCTCTTCCTTGTTGTCCAAGACAATTTTGATGGGCCGTGGTTTCACATTTTGGGACTGTTCGATATCCTTTTTTCCGAGCCTGAAGGCAGCGCGAACGGTTATCGTCTCTCCTGAATGAAGAATATCATTCAGTAGGTGCTGAAACAAAGCAAGGTCAGCGGATATCCGTTCCTTTGAGGTGTGTGCATTTGATTCAGGTAAGCCCTGGATAACAACGCAGTTCTCTCGGTCTAGGGCGTCTTTTGATTCACTGCCGATCATATTTTTCTCTGAATGACTAGAGGGATTCATTAGATTTGTTTTCAACTTTATAATCGTTTTATTTTGTTTCCCAATGATATCTTGCCACTCATTGGTATTTTCGCTCCCAACTAAGGGCTCTTTAGAACTGCTGGGATAGCCGACAAGAGGTGAGTCTGAAGTCGGAACTGCCTTTGGAAGAGGCATTATTGAAGTTCTCCTGATATTACCGTTATCCAATTTGGTGGTATTGTTGTCCGATGCTGGGATTCTGAGACTTACAATTTTTGATGATATATTACCTTTGCCTTCTGAAACTCGTTTCCTTATTTTCTGGGATCCCTGCCGGTTGCCCTCTTTCCTCACGGGATACTGTTTGACAGCTACATCGAGCTCCGTAAACGTAGCGTCATCTTCCTTGTTGGATGTGATGGCTACGGAAGTTGTGCCTGCGTATGTGCATTTGTCTCCCTCATGTTCCATCGTTAGGGACTGCTTCTTTTCGGGCAAATTGTGAGGAAGTTTCTTTAACTTCTCTATCTCCATCTTCAGCCCCTGCATATCCTTTTCAATCTCCGAAATTTTTTGAAGAAGTTTAAAGCATGTCGCACACGCTTCGTCCTCGTAATTGACATCCAAAAAACTTACTAAACTCTTGGCCCGTTTGGCGGAGGTGATTTTAAGGAAACATGTCCGGAAATGAGGTCATTCGTATTATGATTTATGTTTATTCCTTCATTAAAAATTAGGTCAGCGAGTTTGCCGTGCGGCGATAGCTCAGTGGTATCACCGTCGTTCCCCGCACGCTGTTGCCCCGGTTCAAATCTCGGCAGTGCCACATATTTTGCACGATTCCCGAAGGGTATATTTTTGGCATCCATGATAGATCGATAAAGGGTGTTAAAAATATGGGATGAAGGTTTTAGCGGGAGCAACTTTATGAATAAAATATCGAAATGACTCAGCCCTCTGTTGACTGGAAGATCTCGTGGAGTTTCTGGCGAGAAGTGCACAGGAGGAGGATATCGGCCG
The DNA here is from genome assembly GCA_017591395.1 of Schistocephalus solidus. Taxonomy (NCBI): domain Eukaryota; kingdom Metazoa; phylum Platyhelminthes; class Cestoda; order Diphyllobothriidea; family Diphyllobothriidae; genus Schistocephalus; species Schistocephalus solidus. Next base: position 5,262 of record WEDG01003232.1, on the reverse strand, counting down.
TATCCGCTGTTTTGCTGCAGTAGTCTTGTAAGGATGAAGAGTGTGTCGAATAGAATCCAACGCTTGATAAATATAGTCCGCAAGAGTGACTAGTAGACTGAAATCCCGAAAGTAGTAAATTCCTCGGAGGTGGAAAATTTTAAATCGAATTCGAATTCGAATTTTAAACCAATCAAAGAGGCAAAACCATAACAACCCACCTTGATCATCAACTGAACCTGGATACCATCATCGGGGTTGCAAAATCGGAGGAAAGTATTAAGGTTGTAGAGATTTGGCGATGCTAGTTTAAAAGGAGGGGACGAAGAAAGTGAATGCAAAGATTGACTCTGCAGAGGATGATGGAAATATAATTAGAGACCAATATAATATCAAGGGAGCTGCCTCAAATACCAAGTGGACCCTTTCCGAAATCCAAAAGTTGCGAGTTTGGGAAGGAAACAGTTAATAGGGACTTTATATCTTCCGAAGTTAAATGTTTGAGTAATTTTGTTTTGAAAATAGCTAATATAGACGACAACCTAATTTGCAGTGGAAGATTACTCCATACAAAAGCATATTTTTAGGCAAATAACTGAGAACGATTAGTTGTGGAGCTAAGGGTTGGTGAAATGGAAGTTAGGAGAAGGTAGGAGTTGTACTGCTGACATGAAACAGGCTCAGGTATAGAAGGTTATTTGACAATATAAGCGAGTTCACTTGCATATACAAAGGATCAACTTAGATTGGTGTGATGCCATCAGGCAAGTGTAGTAAACAACTGGATGCATAACGCTGTCGGTCACTATCGGGAAGGGCCTTTGAAGTATGCTGTCTGGATAGTGAGTTAGAAAATAGTGAGCGGTTATTGCGGGAATGTCATAGAGTGTGAAGAAAGGAGCAGTGGTTATTCAAACAGAAACGCGGTCATACCTGCCTGATCCTTGATACCTGCGGACGTCTTTCCAAATAGTCAATGACGACCCCGACAGATCTAATAAAATTCTGCAATTTTTACTATAATAACAATCGTTTTATTCATCAGCACCACAAGAGCCCTATTTTAACGGAGGTTACATTGCGTTTAATTGTAAAATACAAACTATACAGACAGGAATTCTTTGAGTAGGCAGCCAGATTAACAATACTATTTAGAACCTATTTTGTGAAGCAGATGAAGTTTCTGGCATCCACCGATGATTTTTCTATTAACATGGGATACTTATGATATCAGGATCCGAAAATTCCAAGGTAACAAAAATAGTGATCTCTAGGTGAATCCATAGAGAAATTCCTGAAATTGAATATATGGGGAAAGTTTAAGGAAACCGAGCTTCTAATAAATCGTTGGGAATAGAAGATGCTTTGCAAAAGGCTATGAGAAGTAGCGAACAGTCATCTTGAGGGTTGAGTGCAACAACAAGTCAAACCAGCAAGTGAGTACGAAGCGCCATTTTAGTGCGCATGGAATGCTGTGTTTCAATGGATCAAGGATGAGACGGCACTGGAGACATCTCAGTGGCCACAAGGGAATCACCATGAGTTTGAGCGGTGGGCTTAATATGGGTGGTTAAGATATAACCAAAGTACCACGGAGAAAAACGTGCAATTGGTTATACCTAGAATTATAAAAGTTATTGGTGTCTGCATCTTTGGAAAGCTTCGAAAATTGCGTTCTTATTTCATAGACTTCTTGAACTAACAAACGAACTCCTGCGTCCTTCAAAGATTTAACGAACGGGAACGAGCATATACCAATGTCTAACCTGGTTGTATACTGACAGTGTGCTGAGCGAACGGTATCCACCAATCCATTGAATATGCACACGATTTGGGCAGTTTTTAGGATGTCCACGGAGATAAAGTGTTGGTACGTTGTGTGAAAAGCTCAACATCCTAATCGCTTTTAATAGCAACCATGATTTCAGTTTCAGGGCGGTTTACACGAAACCTTATTTGAACAAGTTTGGAAGGGTCAAAATATCCGGGAGTAGCGCACCTAAAAGAATTCAGGACGGTAGCTGAGGCTTATTTACTTGACGCAGACATCTTTATGTGGCTCAATGCAATAAAAGGAATAGGAAGACAAGACTTGAGAAGAATATTCAAGCTGCAATCGCAAAAAATTGGTAGCAAATTTGTAAGTTTTTTCTGCTTTAATTCGTAAATATAATCCAGTGGATTAGAATACCATGAGTGTCTTTGTGGTGATCATTTATCTCTGAAGCATTGGGGCCCAAGTATAAAAATAAATAGGTTTATTTTTGTAGAACATCTTAGACGCCGTCAATCTCCTTAGAACACAGAAAAACCTAAAACAAATTCCTCCTTTCTGCAAGCAATTTAGCTTTGTTTTGTTTATATGTTTCGGGAGTAGTGTAAACAATTTGGATTTTATTCTTAGTTAAAAAATATATCGTCAAAGGTAAATTAATAAGAAATTAGAAATAGAACAGCTTATCAGTATAGATATTAATGCTTCACAATAACGTTTTTAGGGTCAAGAATAATCGGTCACTTATGCACTTTCGTGTTTTCACTTGACGGAGGTAGAATTGGCTGCGGTCGATACGATGGATAGATCACATCTAATCAGATAATATCACATCGTTCCGGGTGTGGTTCAGTCAAGTAATTAGACCTAGTGGTACTTATCTCAAAAACAGCTGGTAACTGGTTAGAAGCCCGAAATGTTCAACGGGAAGAAACTTCTAATGCTAACAAACCGTCATCCTATTTTATTTGCTAATATGGCATTGGTTATTGTTTGATCTATCTTTATGAAGAACTTATATTCGCAGGCTTATTGTTGGTATATAATCTCAATATCTTAGTTTTTTTGCTGAAGTAATCGCTGGTCGCTGAATAGTTACTGAAATAATTTTTGAAGTCTGCTAGGGCAAGTTATGTATATGAGAAGCAGAAGAAGAAGAAGAAGAAGAAGAATGGCAGGTAGGTATGCTTGGTGCTGTTTAAGTTACACGAATAACAACGCACAATAAAACAAGAGCTTATGTTCAAAACATATTTACAGGTTATTTAGGTTTATAATTTGATGCTTTTACGTCTTTAGACCACTAAAGATTTGTTGAAGGTATGTTGATTTTTATCACTGCTAGCACCAAACCACCTGGCCATCTCTAGACAGGCTGTAGCGACCGAAGGTCTCAAGGTTAGCCCACGTGATCAGTAGACGATCTGAGATAGTCTTCTAATAATGTAAATATCGAACAAGCTGTTAACACCAGGAAAGCTGGCATGTGAAGATGTAAGAGGTGAGTTGAAGATCGAAATCTATATATGGAGGAAGACACCAGCAATCATTAAAGTATAGAAATAACATAATAAGAACCCGGATGTTACACATACTGTTACCCGTCTGGAGTGGGAAGTGGGCTCACATATCAACTAGAATACCAGAGGGGAGAGAAGCGCTGTCTTCAACTGTGGCGTAGGGTCGATAACGGGCGCTGACGGTAAGCGAACCAAGAAATGAGCTACGAGCGTGACTGGAGGGAGATGTTATCGTCAGGGCGGGAGAGAGCACCGGTCATCTTCATAAACACGCGGTCGCGCCATTCCCATCTGGAGCTCTTGCTGAAAAGTGGTCACATCTTTTAAAAAGCCAGAGCCATTCATGGGGCGCTACAAGGTGATATTATCTTCCCTAGCGGTATGTAGTTTACTGGAAATGTGGGGCTCATGAATATTAAAAAAATATCTTGAGGCCTTTGCCCTTTCTTTGCACAAATTTTCCGTTATGGTTGTTAACGACGACCATCAGCCTCAAATAAGCATAGATGGTCGCGATCTTAATGTGCCTGGCGTTGTTAAGGATCTGAGCATATCATATTCCAGCAGTCTCAATCTTTCAGAGCATTGCGCTCTGATTGTCTCCAAAGCACGCAGAACTACCGGGTTTATCCTTCGCAATTTTAAAACTATTGATATTAGACTCCGCCTTTATAAAATGTACGTTAGACCTGGCCTAGAATACTGCTTGTTTCTATTTAGCCTTTGGCGCGCTAGTGAACGGAAGAAAATAGAATTGGTCTAGCACTTCTTAACGAAAAGAATTTTGTCGCTGAAGCATTGTAATATGTCGTATCAAGAACGCTGTGGGTTTGTAAAAATTGATCCCTTATGGTTTCGCCGAATGCAGAAGGGACTCTTTTTACTGTTTAAGCTTTTGAATAGTCGTATATTTAATCCCCTCACCACTGTGAGAGAGCTTGACCACCCCTTACCCAGCAGTCATCGCAATGTCTTTTTATTTCTTCCATTAGCTTGCACAGTAAAGTATCGTCGATTCTTTTTGGTAAACGCCATAGCCATGTGGAATAAACGACCCCAGAATGTAAAAACCCTCGAAATTATTCTTTGTTTAAGAGAACTATTACTAAATTTGCATTCAGAACAGCTTCCGAGAATTCTGGGCGCCGACATGGTAGAATCTGTATTCCTGTTCGACGGAGTGCGCGGCACCTGAACCCAATCGCAGGTCTTACCTTGAGGGCTATGGCACCATATCAACAGCCTGCACCCGTTGACTTCTTCGGCAGACAGCAAGCAACCGTCCACGGATGCACTTTTGCCTGGGGCAGAATTCCGGTTTCTAATTAAGACAGAGAGACTGCAAACAGAGTTCACTTGTGTCAGCCCTTCCCTAATCTGAACTGGTATCATCTCACAGGCTGCAGTTTTTTCTCCTGAATAACATAAAGAAAGGATAAACACTTATAATAATATATATTAAGGAATTTTTTCACATCCAGTCTGATCCCAACTGAATGTTTCGTCTTATAATGCCTATAAACCGGCATTAAGCACAACCATTATTATAAGAAGATAATTAATATTGCTCTTGAAATCGGAACCATTCCTATTTTATGGAAGGGTTCACACATTCTCTCTATACCCTAACACGGTTCATGTACGTCATTTGACGACTTAAGGCCAATAAATACACTTCACGCAGCCTCGAAGATCTTGGAGACGTTGTTTAAAGACAATAGGATGCGTCACCTAGGAGAAAAAACATTTTATGCGGCTTAGCATGGGTTCCTCAAAAAAAGATCTTGTGCCACCTGCCAGCTCTCTTTCTTTTAACCATGTGCTGCAATCAAGAGACAGTGGTTTTGCACATTACACCATTTATTTCATTCCACTAAGGCTTTTGATCATGTTGACCATGATATCCTACTGCTGCATAGGTAAGAGGTTTTTGAAATTAATATCCTCTTATTTGGATGTTTAGAATTTAGAATTTATATTTGGTTAGCA
>WEDG01003230.1:0-38302 GCA_017591395.1 Schistocephalus solidus | reverse complement strand
TTGCGCCCTTAGCGACACGTCATCGAGGTGCACTAGCAACCAATCAAATTCCAGATGCGATTAACGTACGACCGTTCGAGCCTCGAATCGTATTTCATTGCTATTAGGGTAGTTCAGACCACACTAAACGTATATTTTGTTAAATCCGGTTCTAATATCGTGAGTTTTGAGTTTTCGAAGGATCACGACATTTGTTCTACGTGCCTTGGAGGCAATCAGGCCGCACTGGTCTGAATGATAAAGACCATGGAAATATGATATGCCAATATACGTAAAAATTCCGTGCACATTTTTTGTAATTTGCTATACTTATTTCAGACTGCTTTTCGTCATCAACAGCCACAAGTGCATATTTTTCTTAAGAATGGAGAGACTTCATGCGCACGACTGGGAAAAGGTCTGAGAATCATCATACATAAAGTGACAGCTATTCTGACATAAGTCTGGTCCATCATTGATTACACGGCAAGATAAGAGCCATACAAGCAAAATAACCAAATAACACAACTTTCTAAGCATGTGAGGTTGGAGATAATTTTGTAAGTTCAAAACCCGTTGTGTGGTAGAGGTAAGATATTTAGCTTTTTAGTTCATAATTTTACTACAATTGTACTGAAATATCGAGTATTTATAGTATAAGGGCACACTCGAGACAAACGGAATTTGGCAGGGCTGAGTGCCGCCAACTTAAATTTCTGTATACCAACGCCCAAATTCTGCTTTCCAAGCTCGACGAACTGAGAATTCAGGTAGCCATTCTGTCTCCCGATATTAAAGCAATCACAGAAACATGGCTGTCACAGAACATCAGCGATTGCGAAGTAGCCTTATCCGGGTACCAGTTGTTCAGGAGAGACCGCACTCACCGCCAGGGTGGAGAAGTTGCGATGTATGTTAAAAGCAATTTCACAGTGTTTGAATGACAGAGAAGATTAACAATTGTATTGAGGCTATTTGGCTGAAAATAAAGACGCAGGAATCGCAGTCCCTTGAAGTCATGACTCTCTACAGACCACCGGGGACAGACACTGACGCTGATACTTGTTTGTTGGAGAACATAAAGGAGATTGGTAGTCGACCTGATGTTGTTCTAATGGGGGACTTTAATGCACCCAGCATTGGATGGAACGATCTGCTGGCGCAGTGCTCAAAGTTGTCCTTCGATCAACGTCTGCTTTAGTCAACACTTGAAGCTCTTCTCACACAACATGCATTTTTTCCAACAAGAGCGCGTGGAGGACAACAGGCTAGTTGTTTAGATCTCGTCTTCACTAAAGATTCTGACAGTATAAACGAGGTTCACTACCTCCCTCCACTTGGTCGAAGTGATCATGCAGTACTTTCATGGGAGTATGGTTTATATTCGGTGCCACCTGCAATGAATGAAACCAGGCCCAATCTATGGCGGGGAGACTTTTGCAAGATGAGAGCTGAGGCATCACGAATGGACTGGGATCTTTTCTTCTCCGGGAATGTCTCTGAGGACTGGAATTTATTTAAGGAGTGGTTGTTGAACCTAATAAAATGCCACTGTCCGCCATCAAAACTTAGGATATCTACCAGAACACAGTGGCTAACAAGGAAACTGAAACGAGAGATTAACAGGAAAGGAAGGCTTTGGAAGAAATTTTGCCGATCCAATGAAAATTTAGCCTTGCAAACATACAAAACGCAAAGAAACAAGGTAAAAAGCTTAATCTTCAACAGCCGACGGGATTACGAGAGGGATTTGCTCCAGCGAGCAGTTCAAAATCCCGAATTGCACTACAGCTATGTAAGAAAAAGCACACAAAACAGGAACCCAATTCCTGTAATAAGAAACGATGATGGTTTCGAGATTACAGAAATTCAAAACAAAACTGAACACTTTTAACAGTTCTTTCAGTCAGTTTTCACCCGAGAAGCAGTTTTTATTCCATCTAGTTGCGAGACTATGGGAGCACCAATTATTCAGGATATGCTTTTTCGAGAAGAGGCGGTCTTTGAAGAATTAAAAAGTCTGAACGCATGCAAATCCCCTGGCCCCGACGAGATTCCAGCGAAGTTACTCCTCGAACTTGCTCGAGAGCTGGCCAAACCGCTATCCTTTCTGTGCCAGAAATCGTTTGACACGGGAATGCTTCCTACCGACTGGAAAACAGCCAACATTACACCGCTTCACAAAAGCGGTAGTCGTGCACTTGCTACAAACTACAGGCCTGTCAGCCTGATCTCAATCTGTTGCAAGGTTATGGAAAAGCTTGTCAAAAAGGAATTGATGATTTATTTAGAAACCCATAACCTCTTATCAACTGCACAATGCGGCTTTCGTAGGGGAAGATCGTGTGTTACGAACTTACTTTATACTATGCAAAGCTGGAAAAACGTACTAGATGCAAAGTACACTGTGCATGTGGCCTACATTGATTTCCAGAACGCATTCGAAAGTGTTCCGCACCAGCGTCTCCTTTATAAGTTAAGAATGTTTGGTATTGGAGGCAAACTTCTTACGCGGATCAAGAATTTTCTCGTCGGTCGTCCCCAAGTGGTCTGCGTAGGCGGATCGCGATCAAAGCGCACAATCATCGAGAGTGGAGTTCCGCAAGGTTCAGTTCTCGTACGGATCCTATTTCTCTTGTTCATTAATGATTGTGAACAGGAATTGAACTGAAACTTTGCTATGTTTGCGGACAATATAAAAATCTGGAAAGTTATCCACAATGCTGCTGATGCAGACGTTTTCCAAGAAAATCTTCGTCGATTGGACGAGTGGTCCCGCAAATGGCTCTTGTCCTTCAACTCAAACAAATGCGCCCTGCTACGTCTGGTAAGTCGGAATCAGGTCACTGATATGCGACCCTACTTTTTGAACGGTATGCCACTCCGAGAAACACACACACAGAAGGATCTCGGCGTTTGGATGACAGACAACCTGAAGCCTTCTACGCAATGCTGCAAGGCGGCTAAATCCGCCAATTCAATGCTGTACTCTATCAAGCGGGCATTTAAAGTTTTCGATGAAGACTGCTTTTCTAAAGATTTTGGTACGTTTGTTAGGCCCCATCTTGAATATGCGATCCAAGCCTGGTGACCGTGGACCCAACAGGACTACAAAATGCTCGAAAGGGTACAGTGATGAGCCACAAAATTAGTAAGAGGTCAAGGTGAACTGCCACATGAGATTCGCCAAAATAACCTACAGCTCTATCCTCTGAGTTATAGGCAGTTGCGCGGAGACTTGATACAAACCTTCCGCATCGTGCGTGGCATGGATCGCGCCCTCCTATGTGATGACTTTTTCCAACTTGCTACTACGAATAATCTCCGAGGTCATCCATTCAAACTAAGTGTGCCCCAAGTAAGATTGGATGTGAGGAAGTATTTTTCACCAACCGTGTCTTGAAACCGTGGAATAACCTACCTGATGCGATTGTAATGTCCCAGTCTGTGGATATATTTAAACATCGGCTTGACATACATATGTTGCTGCACCAGGAAGATTATGTGACTACTTTACCTTAACAATATCCATGTACCACGTAAATATGCCTGCATTCACTTGACTGTAACTTTTGTACATTGCTTATTATTCTTCCGACTTTCTGTATCAAATAGGGATTTCAAAGGCGTAAGCCTATTTTTCTCAAATACACTGAACTGAACTAAACTATGCAGTAAGTGTATGTTTAAAGAGGAGTTTGCATCGCTAATAATTTCATTTTAGTTGATTTGGAGGAAATTAAGATGCATTCCAAAAATATAATCAGATTATTATGCGGTGAATTCACTGTCCTTCCTTCGCAGCTGCAAGACTGTCTGATTTCCTTGGTAGCCTTTATACTGACGGTTTCTTTTTTCGCAGGTTATTACACAATTAAAGGCATTTCCGTTAGACTGTTTTCAGTGTGCATATAAATTTTGCTGAATAGTTTTCCTTTCTGTTGCTTAAGTGTTAGTTTCTTTTGGTCATTGATACCTTGACAGTGAATTGTATTTTATCAAAATTTTGCTTTTACAATCTGCTGTCTTAGTTTTAAACCCTCTATTTAAGCCGTTTTCTGATTGCCTTTCAACCGATACAAGATATCAAAGATACAAACAAGAGCATTTCAGACAGTAGTAATCGGAATAAAATTATTATGATCAGGGTCAAATAAATTTGGTTTAAGATATCCTTTTAAATTATATTTGGTAATCGCACTATACAATTACATATGTTTTACTTTTAGCCCGGAAATGCATTCGAGCGTCAGACTATTTTCCTTGAGACTGTGGCAGTTAATTTAAGTTGAGCGTAGCAAGCAGCGCGTGACGCAAAACCTCTGGGTCCGCTTTAGGTTTTGTCCGCGGAAGATGCCGCGAATAACTCCTGGGCAGTCCAGGCGTAAGATAAAATAATTTATACTTATAAATTATTTTTGCATAGGTTATCATTTTATATAGGGTTTAAAATTTTTACCAATTTTCAGTTTTTAAACTAATCCTCTCCACATACTGAAGAATTTTTAATACTCTTTACAGGATTCGGTGATGATTGTTCTATTTATGTTACTTTGACTGACTCAGAACTTCAACACTATCTCAGAAGACCAGAATTTCTCATTTTGATTCATATCCACTCGCTGTCTGTTCTACTACACGAACCCTTCGACAACGACTGTTGTTAAATATCAACATTCGTTAAATGTTCTGTCGTATTTGGGGTGTGAGCATATGCCGCCATTTTAATGTTATTTTAAATAGTGCTGGTACAAAAATACTTAACCTGGTTTGAGCATAGTTTGTCGTTATTTATGAATTTTTACCTGAATTCGCCGACTTGCACGCTTTTTGTAGTGCATGAGCATACTACGCATAGTTGCCGAGTGTAGAGGTTGAAGAAATAAATCAAAATGCATCCTTTATTGAAACAACAGCAGAAAAAGTTAAGTTACTGTATAAATTTCCGTTAGTTACTTTATTCGTGTTTTTCTGACTTAAAAGGGTGACATTATAATGTCCTACATATGTAGTACATTGGTGCCAATAGCCAGAAAACGATGTTATGTATGCGTATACAGGCCTAGTTAAGTGCCCCAAACGTTGCTTCCATGTGAAATTGGTTGAATATTCATAGTGTCGGATTTTAATGCATGATTTCACGATTCCTAAGGCTACTGTGGCAAAGTTTGTTGTCAGCACACATTTTTTTTGAATTTGATACAATCGTTTCTACTTAAGTAGCAAGTGCCTTGCGTCACTTCTTGTCTTTATTGACCGTGGGAATTTGACAAGATCCACCCATTAGCCTCGAGAACTATGTTAAAAGTAATATAATGGATACGCCCGTCTCCATCCTTGACGCAGGCTACCATCCATTAGGTGTATGTTGCTGAAGAACTGCTATTTGTATTTGGCAGAGCCGCTTGGATCTTAATGCCGATTTTTTTGTTTCCATTTCATAAATCCTTGTCTGATAATAAGCATTTATTATGTCGTATCTTAGAAAATATAACATAACGCTTCACACTGGGCCTCACTCTTACCTTGGCACTCCTTTCCTCCGTAACTGGCGGATGGTGGTCCCATTCTTTGGCCTAAGTAGGCTTTCCTGGCACCCATATGCTCGGCAATCCAGGCCGGTATATGCTGCGCTCCGCTATTTTCCATCTTAAATGCTTTTCTGGACGTAATTTAATCTTATCGAAATATTTTGAGCCTGTCTCTCAAGACCGGGGCATTTCCCTTCACACCCGGAAAGGGGACAAACTATACCAGGGATGTGATTCTTATGAAGCCAAAAAGCACATAAATGCCAAGTTTTGGCATACCTGCCATCGCCAAGGGCTCCACACCAAGCCAAGATTATTTCGTTCGGTGAACTTCATAATTATTGGTTTATCATCCCTTTGTGACCTCCCGAATTGACTGTAGACCAGTGGTTTAGGGACTGAACGGAAGTATATACCCCTACCTGCAATCATTGAAAACTGTTCAACCTCATTCTAATGCCATTATGTGAACTTCCGAAAACATCGAGAAGTCAGCCTTATCAAAATCGCTGTGAAAGGCCTTGAAGAAATTTTCTAAATCATCCGGTATACATCGAATATCGGCAGTGAGACAAGTGTTCGCTGTAGCAGGGACTGCTTGGACCTTGTTTACCGTTCCACGGATCCGTCAACCAGTCGTGGTATTTAGCGAACAAAATTTGCCTACTTCCCAGCTGTCCTGCAGAGTCTTAATTGATCAAATGTTTTTAATACATTTGTGAATGTACAAACAAACTTGCATAGCCTAGAACTAGGCCTTATTCCTCGTAGAGTTGATGCATCAGTGGTAAAACGAAGAACAGAATCGTATTTAATGAAATAGAATTTTGTCATGGCAATACGTTAGCATACCACAGCCCATGGTTAAATTCTCCTTACAACCTTAAATTATATGGTAACTTGATACCTCCCAAGGTGTTCCGTGAGTGCGAGTTTGTCCAGCTTGTGGAACTTAACGATCAGAAGCACATTAGTGAGATAGGATGAGTAATTTAAGATGGAAGTATTACAATGGCGTTCCCCAGAATTGACTTTAATCGTACACTTGGCGTTCATTACCTAAAGGCGAAATAAAGCGGTGTTTAATGAGATGAAATTGGCCAAATAAACAAGTTTTTTGGAGATAGGTGAAGCAGGTTCTCTTCGTCCCGGATTTTGACTATGTCAATGGCATCGTGCTTTCGCGCTATTTCCTCTGGAAAATTATAAAGAGTATGAAACCTCCTTATCCGTTTCAACGTAGATTTAAATATCGAGAATGGGGCCTTATGAATTGTTAACCTTCCTTTCACAAACGACATCCATAAGGATTGTAGTTCGCATTCAATTACGAGATATTTTAGCAGTCATTTTAAACTGACGGGCCTCCTCGAAGTCATGTCTTGATACTCTGTGAATTTTAATTGAGTAGCTCACTTTTTGGTGCATGTCAAGCTTTCGTTTAAATGTTTTCCTGCAAGTAGTGTCAATCCCGGACTAATTGAATTGACTTTCTTTAAAACAGCATCTCTCGGACCTTTTCGATGTTTCATATAACCTTTGTTTGCACCATCGGATGACTTATTTTAGCCTCGCCATACAGTTCTACCTTTATTCATACCTGAAATTCAACTGCCCATTGCTGCACGGTCATCACATTTTGCTCTCTCACTTTCTTGCTCTTAGCCATTCCGCTTCCAAGGACTCGAAGAAGTCGACTCGTTGATTCTCTTTCTCGTGTTGATGACCAGCGGCCTAAAGGGCCCGATGAATCCGTTGGCCTACGGGAATCAGAAGCATCGTTCCACTTATCTGAAGGTATGCCATCCTCAGCATCGATCGGACTCCAACAAGAGTCAGCCGTTCACCGCTTGGAACCCGCAGCGTCAAACTTGGCGAAAGTAATCGAGATGCTGATAAATTTTGAGGTCCGTGTCTATAAGACCCTTTTTAACTTCTTGTTTCCATCCAAGTTACCTGTCATAGGGGCTCAAAAAGTGATAATTTGCTTAATTTGTCGGCAGTCGCGCCAAATATCTAATTTTACGAGCTGATTATTCGATCCCGACTCCATCTGGGGACCAGATCTTATCTGTGACTCCACGAAACTGTGTTGCACACAATAGCCACGCCTAGTTACTCAATTATATTGGCAGCTGAAAGTAGGCGAGAGCTGTTTAATATGCCTTTGGAGTTGGAGAATCTCTGCCTATAGTCAGATCCACTTGCGGGATTCTATGCGGTCGTATCTTTGGACGCTTACATGGAATCAGTACACCGAGTCCATTTGTCGTCTGGGACTCAATACTTCGACCGTCAGGAGCGAAAGTGACCGCAGTGCGCCCCACTGCACGGCGGAAACAGGAGCGGTCACTGGCGCGTGAATTAATCAAAAGTGGTAGTTAACTCTCTGTCCGGAGGGGACCGAGTCATCTCGTTAGTTGGCAACCTTCCTAGCCATGGTTTTCAGTGCACTGTGATGAGCTAAAAGTGCATCAGCTGGTTTGTTGTGTGGAGTATGCGCTGAGTGTCGTGGGGACAGAGTTCAAAGAATTTACCTCACTCTTCCTTCTCTCAGGCACCAGTTCTTTGTCCGAGCCGGGGACTGGGGCAAATGGCTGACAGACCTGTACAACACATCCGCACGCGATGCACGCGGCCAAACACCTCGCACAACACATACCGTTTTCATTCAGAGTCCGCCCGGACACGATGGGTATGAGAAGAGAGTGAGGTTCACGTGGCATGCACGTGGCATAAATCTATCCCACTATAGCTCAGTTTGTATTTACGTCACTACTGTTTCCCCCCATATGGTGTTGGTAATCGTCGTATTTGATCAACGAACTGTCTGCACTCAAAGCACTGCTTGTTTTCATACTTTCGTTAATGTTATTCGAATGTCCACGCCCGGAACTGGGTGCATTTCAATTGTCTCCGCCTGTCTACATTTGTCCGCGTAACTTGATTATGATTTCCCGCTTGTTTTTGTCCCCTCCAGACTGATGCCACCGCCGCGGCTAATAATGTCCACAAATTGACGCGACTCCTGGATGCTGATAGTTCCTCCGAAAATCAGTATAATGCCTGCGCTGTGCTGCACAAACTTGCCCAAAAACAGGCTTCACGTAATGGTTTAGCGGTTTTCCCCCAGGTTAGCTGGTTTTCATGTGAATACTCTACTCAGCCTCTTTCTCTATCAGCGTTTCTTAAAAACTCTCCCTGATTTGAACAGTTCCTCTTTCAAACACGAGGAAGTTGCCCACCGTCCTCCCCCAATCTTAGTCGTTTATGTTTCGCGAAAGTTACAGTAAAGGGTTTTATATAAGTGGGCTATGGACTGCCTCCTTCAAACTAATTTGCGCACCAGTCACCGTCCCTGAACCACCATACTATGAAGCGTACGAGGGACATCGTCGGAGTACGACGGTCGAACTGACGTGTGTGTGTCTCAGACCTCGCAGTTAGTCCAATGTGTGCTGTGTGGAGTGGCTGATTGGTGATCTGAGTCAGGCTGCGATGGGTCCTTTTTACCGTGACCTGTGGCTATGTCTCACATGTTAGGTGTACGTTGTTTAACCCCCTTGTGTGAAATCCTGGTGCTTTTTGATGTGCCAGGTCGTGTAAGTAGTGCGCGTAGACGAGGTCACCAGGAGCTGCGCCCACTCCCGCATCAGACAACTGACCGGTTCGGCCGGTGGTCTGATTTCGGGGGTGGGAGAGAAAGTGAGGTCGACAGTTCAGCTCATTTTCCTCACTATAAACAATTTGACGCGCTTGAAACTATCACGGTGCGCTAAAAGCCGTGGCTTAAAAGTATGCCAACTGGTGGGATAACTCGTACTGCGTAGTCAGCTCAGTTTGTGTTTTGTGCGTTGTGGCTGACTGGTGGATTGAGAGTCTGGCCTCAATAGTTACTTCCAAACATGGCGTTTATGGCAGTCCCACTCCATTAGATCCGAGACAGGTGTGGTGGTACGCCCAGGAGCGGCTCCGGCCGCGCCAGCCGCCTGCGTCTTCTCCCGCCTCCGGTCTTCTTACATCTACCATGAAACTGGGCTCAGATGGGGGAGGAGGAGAGAATGCGGTAGCTGCAGCCCAAAGCTACTTTCTCTCAAAACTAATCCACGCTCAAGTCACCGTCCCTGCACCACCTGGTGTGGAGCATACGGTGGACATCGTCGGAATACGAAGATCGAACTTTTGTGTAGGAAGGTGCTTTCTTTCGGAGCCCTGCATGTCAGGTATCCTATAGTTTTTGCAGTGAGTCACAGGAAAAGAATCCCCCCTATATTCCGTGGGCCTTCGCTACTGTGCAGGGAGCTTAAGGTTAGTGTTTAAGTCAGGGCTAGGGTTAGTGTTAAGATTCAGCTTGAGGTTAAGTTTTGGAGTCGAGGTAATATCAGGTTTAGGGTTATTTCTCGATAATATTCCCTAATTTCTAGAATTTTTGCGCACGGCCTTCGCTATTACAGGGTGCGGTGAGGCGGGGTATAATATTCTCGTGTCTTACCATTTTTCATAGTTTTGATGCTCTTCTGACACAGCCTATTAAACTCACGCCGCCAGAAAACTTACATCCCGGGAAATGTGGACTTTATACTGGCTCAATTTTTTGCCATTAATGGTGTTGCTCTCCGAGGTAATTTGCCCAGGTTTGACTATGAATAAAACAATTGGTTCGTCATTTCTCTGCCTTGCCAATCAGTGCGTGTTGTTCTCTAGGGTCACTGGCGTTCTGACCTTAAAAAAGCGAGGTCGGGGCCAGGTCAACCGTGTGATACCAGTATTTAATGACTTATTAATCTTATCCCGTAGAACTCTGCTCCTATTTTTATTTAAGCAGTAGCGTTGTTTGGGCCCTGGCGTTGCAAATGGTATACACTGTCGTGCCAAGATACATGCGCTAACGCTATTGAGGTCTTGAAGTTGTGTTGATAGAGTTGCCAGTGGTACTCTATTAAGAACGTCTTTTCAGCGATCTCTTCTCGAATTCCGATGTACTTGGTTCGGCTGCGATCATGACTGATCTAGCTGGTCTCGATAATGTCACGGATTGTACCGCTCCATGCGTAACGATCCGCGTCAACAAACCTGGACCGTTCAATCCATTCTCTTCACTAACGACGAAGGCCGAATACCGAAGGTCCGAGAACCACTTCCATGTAACCAACGTAACTCATGGACTTCCATAACATTCACAAGTAAAACCTGTAGCACACTGGCCGCCCATCCTGTTTCCCTGTAAGTTTTCAGCCTTAAAGAAGCGATCTTTCAATAAAAGAACACATACTTTTGTTGATTGATTATTATTTGGTTAAGAAATACATTATTTAATTAAAAATCAACAATTAATAGGACAAGTATAGTACAGGTCACTTATGTAAGACAAAATATAACAGAGAGTCAAGAACAAAATTGAATCAATGACATTTTAATGGGGGTCATCGGCAGGAATAAGAGTGCTTTGCAGGCCTCGGGCGCAGAAAATGTCTATGCCCTAAAACTTGGACTATAGTCTAAGAACCTTCTAAGAACCATGCCTCTTTTGAGCGATGAACTATAGTCTAAGAACCTTCTAAGAACCATGCCTCTTTTGAGCGGTTAGCGGTGCAACGTTATAGTACCTGTTCGACGTCGGTGAATGTCGTTGTAAGGGAAGGTATCCTTTACGCGGGCAATGAAAACCCCGCTGTCGATGGCAGATTGCGAGATGAGTCTCCTAACCTGACTTGATAGCCATCCAAACCATCAGGCCTCGACAATTCTTCAGAGCTGCAGTTGACACAGTGTCTTCTTGTGGTAGGTTCTTTCAACGCATGATCACTTTGGCCGACTTTGCAGTAGGATTGCCTGGATTGCTGGAAAGCAAATGCTCTGATCGGCATAATCTTTAACTAACATTAATACTGTAATTTTTGTCCTTTCCCGAATTATGTCGGGAGAGAAAATTCACAAATGCTCTCTATACATAATCTTATCGCACATATTTTGATACTTTTTTAGTGTCTGATGAATAAAATTGTAGTCTGTTTTGCCTGTGGGCTGTTTTCGTCCAGCTGGCTTTTTTCTAGGCACTGCTTCATCATTAATAATGCACTGCAATGTGGTCTACTACAAAATCTTGCTAAAACCTCACGCTGCCATTTTTGGGTGCTTGGCTGCCGGCAGAACTTGCTTCGGCATCTTTATCCTATGGCAAGAACAGTTCGCTTTTGCCTAAAATATTCAGCTTTTCTTTCATGAAACAACTTATTGAAACAAATTATTCGTCCACTTTTTACAAAGGCCTTTTGCAACGCGAATTAATCTAGTGCGCCTAATTTAACAAAACCCCTTGCATCACCTACCAAAAGTTTAAAACTAACAAGAGCTGTGGAATTGCCAGGTGGTAACTCTTCGTTTGTTTGAAACGCATATCTATATGAATCAATTTTTTAGACTTGGCATTCTCAGATCAGGAGGTTTGTTTAAGGCATCAGTGAAGGCACAATAGCCGGACCCACTGAAAACGTTGGTTCTGGATAACCTGTCCCTGAGTTCATTTTCACGATTTTAACTCGCCGGCCAGTTCAGGTTCGCTTTCCCTTACACCGATCCGGGAGGACAATTCCTTTGTCCTTTGTCTCCGGGATAGTTTTTCTGTTTCCCTTAAACCCCGCGGGTTCCACTTCGCCAATTTACAGTCGGTTGCTAGGTTGGTTGCTGGCAATGAGAAATCATTACTGAGCAAGGGATAGCCCCGGCGGGAGGGTAACCGTAATGGTTACTTTGTAGTTTATTTGCTGTCATACCTGGGTGGTGGTGTTCCTCTCTGAAACACCACCTCCACCGACCTTCATGGGCATGCACCCGTAGTTCCAATGGTGGGAAATTTTTCTTACATATCTGATGTCAGCCTGCGAGTGAGTGCAATCCCAGGCCTCTCCAACCTGGCTTACACATTCAACCGGCATGTGTTGGGGCCAGATAAGCCGGAGCTGTCCGTATTATGGTCCTTTTTCAGTATCACTTCTGATAGTGAAAGTACACTAACGCATATTTCTGTATTTTAAAGAGTCATAAGTTATGCGTTCGTCCTTTAGGTGTTGGAAAGCCTGGTGCGCTTACTTCAGACAACCCACGACATCGACACCCAAACGGAGGCTTCCCTGGCCCTGCGCCAGTTGTGCAATGCAAAACCAGCCGCCTCCGCTGTCGGTCAGTACCTCCCCATCCCCACTCTCGTGCAACTTCTGAGGTATGCTACCTCCCACTCCCTCCCGTCGTCTTTTGTTCACTGGCTAGCAGTTTTGTCCTTCTGAGCTTCCGAACAATAAGGACTAGGTGAGGATTTGTTTGCCGTCCGGCAAAGACAGTCCCAGTCCCTTGGAATGACCAGAGACCACCCTTAGCGGAAGCAGTCAGTGCTCCAAGAACATGACCAGGATCGCAGCTGGAACCTGCATCGCCTGTTTATGCTGTTTATGCTAGAATTCAGCTCAAAAAAAGAATTAGGGCAAAATGAGAGTGACGTTCACCAAACAGATGGACAGACTCAGTGCGTTAAGTTTTGCTCCGCAGTTCCGGTCTGGAGCCATATCTAGCGGTTATACACAGTGGCGTGGTGTTACTTATACCCAATCCCCGTTAACAGAGCATCAAATATTTTCTCGGGTTTTAGAGCTTTAGACCTCGTGAGTAATTGAACTCAGGTTAATCTTCCGCCTATTATCCCTCTGCGGTAGGGACTGGTTGCTCCGAAGTCTCTCATATATCTTGGGGATAGAGGTGTGGTCTGTTTTAAACTCAAAAGTTGGCTTCATCGCAGAGGTTACCGCCCTTTCAGGCGTTGTCTGACGACAGGCGTTCTCTTTTTCTTCATCAAGAAGCCGTAGCGTCCTCACATCTACTGGACCTCGTTCAGGGGGGTCATGAACCAATCAGCGACCAGTATTGCAGGTCTAGATGAGACTGCGCGGGGTTCAGTGCGTCAGCGTCAGATCGAGATGTCGATTGACTTACAGTAAATTTGCTATCTCGCGAGATGCAAAACACAATTCTGAAATTCGTTTTCATTTCCAAAAGATAACTTAAGTGTGGTTGCAATATTAATTATCTTGCAACCTAATCTCCGGTAGGATGCCGCCTTTTGAGAACCCAACTTTCCAGCCACCTGCAATAATTTCACCAAAAATATCTACTTAAAAAGTAGGTATTTTCCCATTTATTTTCGATGTCCTTAAGAATTCAAGTATAATTTGAGGAAAACATGTTTAAAATATTCTTTTTTATACTCATTTAGGAGCAGATTATGTCTTCAAATTTTTTACTCTTAGAAGACATATTTCGGTTTTCTGAAAAGCCTTTTAAATTCTCGATTAATTTTGAACCCGACGTGCATGACGGAGTACTGAACTACATGCCGTACAAGTTCCGTCTAAGGAAAAAAACACATTTATGAAAAGACGTCACATGGTGCTCATAGAATTTTGCCATGTATATTAACCATGTTGTATGCCACATGAGCAGCATTAATAAATGGAGAGATACGATGCTTAATGAATGATTATTTCACGGTTTTCACAAAACCTTTTGATTATTTACTTTTTAAAACCAATAGATACCGTTTGTCCAGGCATAAATTTCAAAGCAAACGTAATTGGCTCTCAACTGATTGCAAAAAACGGATATTTTAAGCATGATTTCTTTTAACTATATTTGAATTTATAAAGGCATCGAAAATTAATAAGAAAAATGCATAGTCGTTAAGTGGCCATTTTTTAGCATGTACTTTTGCTGGCGGCTAGAAAGCAGCTGGTTCAAAATGCGATTTCCTACCGTGATTGAAATATATTGGGATTAGGTTGCATGAGAGAGATATATATATATATATATATATATATATATATATATATATATATATATATATATATATATATATATATATATATATATATATATATATATATATATATATATATATATATATATATATATATATATATATATATATATATATATATATATATATATATATATATATATATATATATATATATATATATATATATATATATATATAGATATATATATATATATATATATATATATATGAGATATAGATATATATATATATATATATAGAGAGAGAGAGAGAGATAGAGAGAGATAGAGATAGAGAGAGAGATAGAGATAGAGATAGAGAGAGAGAGAGAGAGAGAGATATGAGAGAGAGAGAGAGAGAGAGAGAGAGAGAGAGAGAGAGAGAGAGAGAGAGAGAGAGAGAGAGAGAGAGAGAGAGAGAGAGAGAGAGAGAGAGAGAGAGAGAGAGAGAGAGAGAGAGAGAGAGAGAGAGAGAGAGAGAGAGAGAGCTGTGATTGCATGCATGATCCAGCGCTTCTCACAAAGAGGATAACCCTAAATTCCGACTGTGGGCTAATTAGGCCATATTGTAAGCTATACACTGAAATTCTTTAAAAATTAACTGTATTGTTTACGTACGCTACTTAGTGAAACGGTAGCTACTTTACTGGGGCCCGCGGACTGTTGCAGGCTCACTCTAGACTTATCATTCCCCCACTCAGCTATGACTCTCCTGGAAGAAAAGTCCTTCTATGGTAAAATTTTTCAACATTTATCTGAGGGTAGGCAAACGAAAGATGCATTTTTTACAACCTTCTTTACGCTGTAGAATGTTGTGGGTTGGAAAACGAACATACACAACCTACAGGCAGCATCATTTTTGCCACCGTTAAGTATAACCAAACTGTCTTCCACGTTTTGATCAGCAGAGGCGACGGCTAATGGCTTACCTTTTTTTGCATCAGCCACCCAACAGAGACAATCATGCTCACTGCCCTCTCAATCCTGCACAAGATGATGCTCTACCTACCCGAGCAGTCGCGAGCAGAAGTGCGAAGTTGTGGGGGTCCCATTCAGTTGACCGCTCTCTTTTCCCAAGACTACATTTCCGACCCCAGTTGGCTTATCGTGTGCTGCGACGCCATTCGTATGACAGCCTATGAGGATGAGGAGACCAAGGTTAGCTTTCCTTTTGTGCGCCCCTTTGGACCGCTGCGGCCTCATATCGCTGCTTCTGCTCCTTCTCTTCCATTTCTGTTGTTTATGGCGTTTATTTTTGCGTTTTCCCTCTCCCTTCTACTACTACTACTACTACTACTACTACTACTACTACTACTACTACTACTACTACTACTACTACTACTACTACTACCACTACCACTAATACTACTACTACCACCACTGCTAAATATTACTACTACTAATGCTACTATTACTACAAAATATGACAACTAATACTACTACTACTACTAATACTACTAAATATTACAACTACTAATACTACAACTATTAAATATTACTACTACTAATACTACTAAATATTACTACTACTAATACTACTGAATATTACAACTACTAATACTACTATTTGAACTAAATATTACTACTAATACTATTACTACTACTACTACTACTACTACTACTACTACTACTACCACCACTACTACTACTACTACTACCATATTCTTCCTTATCTTACTTAGCGGGTTTTCCCTTATTACTTCTTTTCCTTAAGCTTTCTCGTTCACTTTTGTCCCATTCTGTTGATCCTTTTTTCTTTACGTAGCGCAAATTTGCCTTTTCTCTCGCTTACCTCTGTTCTTCTTCCACGCCGCTTTTCGAAACCGGGAGAATGTACTCGGAAAGGCTTGCTAAAAAGTGCGCTTAGCGCTCGCCGTTTAAAACTACCTTCTTCTTCATCGTTCTTGTTGTTCGCATGTAGTTTTTTTTAGAAAAACTCTAGTCACTACTACCAGTTACTTCCATTCGATTAAAAAGGTGTGGTTTAGTAGAGCTACGAACGGTTGTTCTGATGACAGTCGCTTCACGCACTCCACACAACCAGTGGTGTCATTTCCTGTTTAAATCCTGTGAGGCGCTTTCGTTCAGCCGGTTAATTTCTGGACACGGTTCTACCCTCCCCGTAATCCGCGGTAGAGTGAATTTTTCAGTACTTAACATGTCCTTTAGTAAATCACGCAGCAGATAGTTCACACTGCCCCTTTCTGTATCCGCGCAATCATGTCACGCTAGGTAGAAATGGCCTCGAAACAGTCTGCGCACCTTTTGCAGTTCTCAGCTTGTTGCTAGCTGCCCTAATAGAGCGTTTTATGCACACAATTCCACATCTGTGCAAGTGATAATTTTTAAATCTTAGGTCTCTTCAGTGTCATAAAAGGAACGGGATTCTTGTCTTACGTGATCTTCGCGGACGGATGGTGCCCAATAAAGGCTGCTCTCGTTTACTATCCTACTTCCACCCCCGCCATCATAGCAGAATGCGCAGCAAAGGGGAGAACACCGGGATAATGTTTTTTAAAAAAATATGAAATACCTCGTTTTTCTGTAATAAAATGATTTTCCGACACATTCTGCTTCATAAAGAGGCCATTTTGCACATCACACGCGTCTGATGTGTAAGACTTGCTACATCCCAGGTAGCATCCTATGAATCGCCCAGATTTCGTTAATTCTATATCATGGGCCTTGTCGCATATACCATACTGTTGTATCCTTGATTGGTCTTCTCTAAGCGATCGTCTGCAAGGGTGCGAGATCTGGCAGCAAAACAGCAATAGCCCCGTACCCCATCTTGCAATCCGAATGTGTCGGTGAGCGCCTACTCCTGTTTTTATACGCCTGTCTGCGTTCGGTGATCGCTGCCTCTGCCCATTAAACGGGCCACGTAGCAGACGCGTGGGACCAACATGGAGGCCACATCAGACCACGGCAGGCGTTATTCAGGTTACGCTCGCATAACAAATGCCGATCATGGGGGTGGCGGCACGCCTAGGGGCCCCGGTCGCGCCAGCCACATGCGCCCTCTACCGCCTGCGGTCTTCTTGACTCTGTCTTGACACCGAGCATAGGTGGGGGAGGAGGAGAGAGCGCGGTAGATGCAGCGCAAGTCAACTATCACTTTAAATCACGTGAAAGTCACCGTACCTGCACCACCCTGCTGTGAAGCATACGGTGGACCTCGTCGAAATCGACGGTCGAACCATTGTCGTTTGTGCGTCAGTCTGGTCGGTCACTTGCGAATCCATCGTACAGAGACTAGTGAACCAGTGCCTGGAGCACCAACACAGCAGAGATTGCCACCTCCACTGCGCTCACTGTCCTCGCGCATTCACTCATCGCATGGGCCAATTCGGCCTCATGCGCATCCATGACAGCGGTGTGCCACACTTGGGATTGGGTATGACTAGCTGATGACGGCTAATAAGCCAGAAATGGCCATTCCGGTCTCCCTTGTCTTTGTCGGTTCCACTCTATCATATGCTACACGTCGCTATGTGACCGCCTGCGAGGGTTCTAATGTGAGCTCCAGGGCACAACGGAACATACATGTTCCTTAAGCAGATCGGTGAGCCGCACACTTTCATCATATTCCCGATCGCAAATGACAAAACAACGAGCCCGTGGCTCAATGGTAGGGCGTTCGACTCAATTACCAAAGGTCGCGGGTTCGAATCCCAGGTGTGCTACACTTGGGATTGGGTATGACTGGCTGATGACGGCCAATAAGCCAGAAATGGCCATTCCGGTCTCCCTCGTCTTTGTCGGTTCCATATCATATATATATATATATATATATATATATATATATATATATATATATATATATATATATATATATATATATATATATATATATAAGTAGTGGAAAGAAGGCATTCCAAGAAATAAAGTTGAAGTTGAATACGTTCTATGGGAAATGGAGCTATATTGTGTAAATTTACACCGGTTCTCCGGGTCGTCGTCAGACGTAGGCGGATAGAAAATGTGACAAAAACAGTTGACATCGTAATTACGCGAAAAAAATCGAAACTGGCGTGAACATTGGCACCATTAAGCGGCCGCCGTGTGTATCAGCCTGTCCTGATTGGTTCTCGTTTCTTCCATTTCTCCTTGAGATTTCTGTACGCCGCATCCAACTCGATGTGTCTGTTGATGCATGACTCATCTGAATGCATCACCTCGAGGAACTCTCGACCTTTCTTGAAGAGACAGGCGGCGACAATCCGAGTTTTATCACAAGCGAAGGTGTGCCCGGTGTCTAGAGTATGCATAGCTGTTTGGGACTGATTGTCCCGCCTCTTTACTGCCAACTGATGTTCATAGATGCGTGTAGAGGCGGATTTTCCTGTCTGACCACAATACACGGCATCACATGCTTCACACGGGATCTTGTAGATGACTTCTTTCTTGTCCAAATAGTTGACCCTATCCTTAGGGTGGACAAGCTGGGTACACAAAGTAGATGTCAGTTTTTGCGCTACATGAATTTGGTGCTTCCTTAGGTGTCTTTCGACGAGTTCAGACACATTCTTAATGTAAGGAAGGGTTCGCCATGTATTTATTTTTGGCGCCTCGTTAGAACTACTTGGTTCCGTTTTTTTTCGACTTCTGTCCTTTCAAGTATCGGCGTAAAAAATACTTAGGGTACCCGTTCGGCGAAAAAAATTCACACAAGTAATTCAGTTCGATTCGATAGCCGTCTCTGTCGAAGTAATGGGTTTTTGCTCGACTGAGTAGACTGTTGACAGCACTCCGTTTGTGAGCGATAGGCTGATTGCTCTCATAAGGCAGAATAACTTCCGCATAAGTTTCCTTTCGATAAACCGATGTGCGTAGTGTTCCGTCGGTCTTTCGTTGTACGAGAACATCCAGAAATGGGAGTTGATTGTCAACTTCCTTTTCGAGTTTGAATTGGATTCCGGGGATTGTGGAGTTGATGGTGTTATGGAGCATTTCAAGTTGGTCCTTTTTAATGACAACAAATGTGTCGTCTACATAACGTAGCCATAATTTAGGATTAACTAACGGAAGAGCCGTGCCCTCGACTTTCTGCATTGCGATTTCGGCAAGAAAACCAGAGATGGGTGACCCCATTGGAGCTCCTTTCAGTTGCTTATAGCATTTTAGGTCGAATGAAAAGTTAACTTCTAAACATAGGTCCATGAGTTCGAGTACGGCCGCTGCTGGAACAACAACAGAAGTTCCTTTGTGTATTGTTTTGCTAGGGCTAACGGTATAGACGTGAAGAGGGAAACGACATCGAAGGAGAACATTATTTCATCTGTGAAGATTGTGGTTCCTTTTTAGTTCTTTAGAAACTCCGTTGAATTCTCAATTGAGGTTTCACAATTCTTCTTAAGCGGGTGAAGCTTTTGGAATAACCACTTAGAATTTTATAGTTGGGCGCACCGATCAATGACACTATAGGTCGCAGTGGAACTTCAGTTATGTGGACTTTAGGCAGTCCATAAATCTTCGCGATGGTTGGTTCAGTTTGTCGCAGGGACTTAGCAATATTTCCTGACAGTTGCTTCTTCCATGTGAGACGTTATCATGTGAGACCTTATCAATAGATGAATTCTGTGTCTTTGTAGGTTCCGCAGAGAGTGGTTCGTAGGTGGATCCATCTTCTAACAATGACAGCATCTTATCATTGTTGTCTGTTTTGTTCAAAACCGCAATCGCGCCTCCTTTGTCCGCGGGGAGAACGATAATATCCTTGTCAGTTTTAAGACCCTTTAACGCTTTCCTCTCTTCATTTGATAGCACTGAAAAATGTTTCCGGTCTTTTAAGGCTTGTATGGTACTATTTCGTATAGTAAACCGTTCATCTTCTGAGAGGTTCACAGTCGATATGATGGATTCCAAGCTTGCGAGAAACCCCAAATAGTTTGAGTCATAAAGATTGTATTTTAGACTTTTGGAAAACACGCTCTCTTCCGTTGTCGTGAGGATTCTCGATGACAGATTTACGACCTTATTTGAACACTTCTAGTTTGTGTCGGTTTGTTGTGAAATGTTCAGCCATTTTCTGTCTAAAACATTCCGCTTCTTCTGTCGTTAGCGTTCTGAAGCACGGGCAATCGTGTCGTTTAGGGATTCAAATAATTGTGAAGGAAGCTGTTCTCGGCAAATCTCCACGTGCCGCTCCTTAGAAACTTGGAATTTTTGGAGTCGGAAATGGGCATCAGTTATGAAAGAACCAAGCATGCTTCGCCCGTAACGGGTCACAATTTAGTATCCCAGGGTAGACTTAACGGCAGGTTTCACGTGTACAGATTTCGGTAAAATTTACACAATAAAGCTCCATTTCCCATAGAACGTATTCAACTTCAAATATATATATATATATTTATATATAGAAGCCACGTCAAGAAGGAGCCGCTTCAGCCCGTTTCTCAGTCCACCAGGTGGCCATTCCACACAAACACACTGAGCGGACGGCGAGGTCGGGTTATCCCGTCATTTGGCAACTTTCTAAGCCAAATATTTTAGCACACCGTCATAATCTTAGGCTGGACTAACACATGTAGCAGAGGATCCACACGGAGAAGGGGCCGAGGAACCACTTGTGTTGTTTGATGCTGAGCGTGTTCATGTAGGTTCTGGTGAGGAGCCATGTGGGGATTTGGTATGGCCGTGGTAAATTGGCGGCTGGACGCCAGCGTGGTGATGCGGGCCAGAACTTTAGTGCCTTCAATATTCTTTGCTATTGATCGTCGAAATATATACCTTTCCTTTAGTTGCTTCACTTGCTTTCAAGAATCCTGCGAAAACGACCGCTCAAAGGACGCTTTTGCAAACGTTCGTTTCTCTTTCAATAGCAATAACTTTACAAAAGGTTATTAGCCATTTTTATAAATATATTCTCGTAGTTGCTTCAAATAATTCCGTACGCATGATGCGGAAAAACCCACGTTATGTCCCCCACCCTTCGGTCTACGCGCTCTGACCTGGTCATTGCCGACCTCTACTATTCTGTTTTTTTTTCTACTTCTGCCAGTCGCCAGCCAAGTTATAAACCATTTTTAACGTTACTGATGTCCTGAAGTTTGCATGGCGCCTAAATCGGTCATAATACATGCTTTAGCGCTATTGACACTATGCGGTAACAGACCTGGCGTTCATGTGTTTGCATTGCATGGTTGCAGTGTGGCTACGTTGGCACTGTAGAAAATATCTGACCGCAATTGGTCGCCTGTTCTGCTAGTTCCAGTAGAGTCCTGTTGAGCTGGTCGCCTCAAGCCCTTCTAGATCAGCTGGCTTGGGCGGTTTCACTTCGTTCACTCCCAGTCAACCACCACTTTAAACAAAAGCACGGCTCTATAAGGTGAGAGGATTAGCCAATTTAAATACTAAGTGCACAACCAAATGTCACCAAGCATACAGTCAGTAAGATAGTGTCGATTTACACGGTGACAAACAAACAGTAAAGGAGTTGGGGTACAGTAAAAAGACGTAGTTTTCCGGAAGAAAACAATAAAATATAAAATAAACAGTGTTTGGTGTTGCTGAATGTGCCATATGCAGGCCTTTACTTTTAACGCCAAGCGCACCAATGGTGAGGCAGAAAATCTGGTGTTGTTAGTAAGATATTAATTATGTTACTTTCAAACGGACGGTAGTGCTATAAGGAGAAAACATACGTGTGAACGTACAGGTAGTGTCTAAATTGCAAGGGCTTGTGGCTGTGCTTTGAATCTCGACTGCAGTGGGTTCGAGGATACACAACTACCACAACTCCGGACCTTCACGTGGTGTTACCCTGAAAACAGTCGGGAAGGCTTTCCTTAAGGACGATGTGATTATTTTGCTTGCGTAGGGTGTGAATCGGTAGTGTAGTTTGATGCTGTAGTGCATCCAACTGTGTCTTGCAAGCCTGATTGGACTTTGACGCCGTATACACATTGACGGGGATTGTGCGTTGGCTATATTGGTCCGCAGAATCTCCATCTTTCCTCTTGGCATGGCTTATTGCTTTGTTTTCGCTCCAGGTTTTCCGGCCGTCTGCTATGCCAGTGAGTACTGTGCGAGCGTTTCCCCTGTTTTTTTTGGGCTAGTTTGAAGGCATTTGAGAACTGTTTTCACTAAGTCCTTGTAGTCTCATTTTGTCTTTGTGTGGCTGTAACGAACTGCTTGTAGTAACGTCATTTCGCTACGCGCTCATCAGTCATCCTCACACTATTATCGCTCCATTTTACGTGACCCTGCCTTGGCATGGCATAGGTATTCGACGCATACCAGTAGTTTTTAGCATCACAATATCCGGGATCCGTTCCTTTCACTGTGGTTAATCTTTTTAGTGACAACTTGGGTGGAAATGGTAGAGCTGTCTCATTCAATCCTGGTAAACTCTTCAGGTCTTAACATCGTACAGTAGGGTTCTCGAAATGATAGCACTGAGATTCGCACCGAGGAACATGTACCTTTGCGGTGGATCTGGATTTCAGCGTGGCTCGTTGACATCCTCTTGAACATTTATACTCACTGGAAGTCCTTTTTGACCCTCGGGTGTCTTACTATTTTGCTGCTGTTCTCTAGATTGTTTTGACCACACGTATATCACCAAGGAGTACCCTGATCGTTGTTCTTTTTTTCTCTGAACAGTTGATCCTCCTGGACAGCGACCTCCCGGCAAAGGTAATACACCTCTTCCAGACTGTCCGCAGAGAGAAGCTCCACTACGCCTTGGCACGTCTCATCAAAGTTCTCAGTGTCTGCACTGAATGCAAACAGGGTCTTGTGGAAGCCGGTGCAGTACAGGTCTGCTCAGATGCCCTCTGTCTTTCCTCATATGCTTCTGTTTTATTTTTCAGTCTCTCCTCTTGCCCTTGGCGATACCCTCGTAGGTATTATAATGCTTATAATACGCTCGCCGTGGCAGTACTCATATGGTCCTATAGTCACTCTCCCCCCGTGTATCTGATATTTGATCGAAAGTCTGCTGCAAGCTGCAAGCCTGGACCCAGCTGGATGCCTACAGGCTAACGTTTTATGCTTATTTGAGAGCATTTGCAGCAGCAGTAACGACAAATGCAAGGCCAGTTGGAGTGCCCACTTTTATTTTAGTTGTTGTCACCATGTTTCTGACTGTGAAAACCGGCGATTTTAACCCACGTTCTACCACTCGAACCGCACATTTAAGCTTTTTCAATGGGATTGGCGGTGTTCAAGGTCACCAGTCTGGCGCGCTGTTCACGGTTCTGTCCTGCTTGTATGCAGTGCTATAAGAGCCGCCCTTTTCGCTTTTACGTTGAAGTTCTAGCAGCCGGTGGCATGGTGAGGAGCAGTCCGTTTTCAAGATAAAATACCGAAAAACGAATGAGGTTGCAGTGACAGTTACTATTTTATTGGTCAGATTAAGTCGACCGTAAACTAATCTCTAGCCGCAACAGCCTGGGACTTGGAACCGGATCTAGATCTATAAGTTGACTGACAGGTGACCGCGTACTCTGTCTAAAATGTAGATCCAGATGCCGCATTTCCACCGCACATCACGACCGTTGATTCCGGCGATGTCCCCCGTATGCTCATAAGAAAGTGGTGCGCTTGGATAGTGATAGTATAGTTGCGCTGCAGCTACCGTCCTCTCTCCTCCCTCACCCATCTCTGTCCGGTGGCAAGTCAGAGTCCAGAAGACCGGAGGCAGGATCCGGCGCAGATATGAGTGCCATGAAGGCCACAGGTGGCTGGCGCGGCGTGAGCCTGCTCCTACGCGTGCCACCACGCCCACACTCCATGTTCACCATTTGTAATGAGAGCGCAACTGGAAGAACGTCTGCCGTGATCTGACGTAGTCATCGTGTTGGTCCAGCGCATCTACCACACGCCTCGCTAAGGGGGCACACCACCACACATAAAAAGAGCAACATGTCAGTGTTTATTTTTTCATTTTCGAACGAAGACAGCTTTGATGTAGCTGCCATGCACACAGATCTTTACCAGCCACCCGAATGCTCCGTGTAAGTGGACTGTGCGTTACTTGCGCGTACTTATGGTTGTCTCTATCGTTTCCCAATCATGCAACTTTTTTTAGCACCGTGGACACCATTTCCCCACTGTCAGGTACCATGTTGAAGCTTAACAGTAAGTTTTAAGCTACCCACTGTACTCCGATTGTGTTCAGGTTCATTGGTCACACTTAGCGCTTGCCAAATAAGTGTTTTCAGAAACGAGACCTCTAAGACAAATGCTGTGTGTTGATATGCGTTGGCTGATAACACGTTTAGATGTGGTTGTTGACCCAAAAATCTGTCGTCGGACTTTCGGTTCATCAGCACTTTCGCTGTTGCGAATGCCTTATACGGCCCGGCAACTAAAACTAAAGTATTTTGCTATACTACTCATTGTTTGCCATGAATGGATTTAGTGAAAATCAGGGGTGCCATTGGCTTGTCACACGTAAGACGCCTTATTGGGTACTAAATCTTCCTGTTTGAGAAGGGGGCAGACTTTCACGTATCTCGTTTCCACCGAAGTAAGTATAATCTTGACTCCAACCCCTAATTGTGCTTTCAAACAGAGTACATTACTTATTTAGGTTTAAAATATCGCTTAATTGCCTATTTTCTCCGGTTATTTCACGTAATTTCTTTTGATGGATTTATGCGAAGAAATTTTTTCTGATGATCCCACGTAGTGAAATGCTTATCAAAATTCTGAAACGTGTTCTCGATTAGAAGGGATTACCTGGGTGGGGTTATACTATTGATTATTGTGCAGCGAAATACTATGATGTTACTGGTACGGCAGGATACTGGCTTTTGAATGAACTTCTTTTCGGCTACCTGTGACGAAATGCCTACGGGAATAGTATGAATGCATAGTCAGTTGACTTGAGTCACTGCAGTCTCGCTCGTTCCTGTCGGTTTCAGTTTAATGAGCAGTTTTGGATATTATTTTTATCCTTGTCGGTCTTCTTCTTCTTCCTCCTCCGCCTCCTCATCATCCTCAACACTAACTGTGTTACCTGTCCTGCTGTAAACTTTGAGGCACAAGAACATCTCCCCTTAAGGATGACCTGTATGGCTGCTAATAGGACACGGGAATAGGAACGATCGCCCAATTAACATAGGTGACCTTACGGTAAATTTCAGGAAGGTAAATATTCCCGTGTTTTAAGCCTAACATTAACCCTAACATAAAACCAAACTGTAGCCTTAATCTTACCCCTAACCCTACCCTTAATCTAAGTTCTATAAATAACACGAACCCAAACCTTGACACTTACCATAATCCTGACCCTACCTCTGGCTTTAACCCTTACCCTCGCTTTAATCCAAGCCTAATTTTTCCGGAATTTGAACACATCCACATTTGTTGCGGGTAGTTCCTGATCTAGTGTCCTGTTTAGGTGGTTGTACAAGTTATTTTCACCCGTCTCTCTACGCAGGTACCTCCTGTTCGTTTTGATTCATGCGTCGTGAGATTTGCGAATCTTTAATCGACACCGCCAGTTACTTCGTTTTACTTTTTAACTCTACCACACTACAGTGCTCTTTCGTGCTAGCGCCCACTCCGTCTGTGCGAATGTTAGCTCCCGTCGTGCACTAAGACTGTCCTGCACGACACGTAAGCGTTTCATACATACACTCACTCACACGCGCGTACAAACCGTGCGTGTTTCACCGTTTCGTACCCGACCAGCAAACTTGGTTCTGCTGCTTTATTATCTCCTTTTAAACTGACCTTACGTGCTTAACTTGCGTTTTCAGATCCACCCCACTGCCAGCACGATCAATCCACTTTCCAGGACACAAGCCGCTGCCTCTACCGAGGTAGACAATGCCAACATGTCAACACTGCCGTCACACATCCGCCTAGCCCGTAACCTGTCTGTTCGTCGCAGCGTGATTAGGGAATTCGTTCCTGGGGCTCTTTCCAAGACCCTTCACTCATGCCTCCTTCCTTGCTGACATTTTACCTGCACGTTCAGTAACGGTAGTAGCATGTTGGAGCATGTGTGCACATAAGGTAACAATAGATGAAATCCCTCACCACCATCACGCAAACTCCTTCCACTCCCATACATGTGATCCTCGCATAGATGTGTAAGATCATTGCACACACACATTCGGACCAGTCGTTTCTCACAACTCCACCCCGCATTGATGCCCGATCGCTGGAACGAGGCTTTTATTCGCCTTACGTGTCGCACGCATACATCATCATCCGCGACCACCTCTGATGTCGGATTCGAGTGAGCATCTGAAACTCTAGGCTAATAAACGATCGCAGCGATCGCATCTTCTCCTGCACTGATTCCTAGAACTCGTCTCTTTGCTTTTATTGTGTACAATGTTTGCCGACGTCGGTAATTATGGACAGACTATTACGTGTATTGACGCGCGCTCGCTTGGTATATGGTGGGCGGAAACTATGTCACCTCAATCACCAGTCCCAATGCCATCATCTGTTAGGTATCAGACACTGGTAGTTGATGGCAAAGGGAAGGACTAGTGCAGGCGACCCATAGGTTCTTAACTCTTAACTACAAACAGGTAAAATTGCCTTAAAACTATAACGGTACACTGACAGTCGTGGCCTACAAAGACTGCTACATGACGTGATGCCTTGGTCCTCCTTTAGAACGACAATCAGACTTCAACTGCTTCTTTATATTGTGGCTTTCGTGGCGATCCGAGACACTTTAATGGAACCAGGTGTCAGTGGTGTTAGGGACTAGCAATTTTTTGACTTGCGACGACAGACTATTTAGCCTTGTTAGCCACGGCATTCATCCCCTTTAGCCATTCTTTTTAACTGTGCGTTACCCTCTGTATACAGCGGATGTGTGAAGAGTGTGGTGAGATATCCGCGGGAAAGTCTGTCTTACGGTAAACAGGTTCATATGCATGTTATGACTGCTCTAACAGCCTAGGACCGTCGTGGTCGTCACCGCGTATAGCGCCCAAAACAGCCGTGTTTGCGCACGTGTTTGTGGTGTCCACTTGCCCAGGTTACCTCGGTGCCTCTTTGTAATTTTGCATTTTCGTCTCACCCGTTTTTATCTTGTGTGTATGTGCGTGTTTTCTGTGCCATTTTGCCAATTTCGCGTAAATGGCACTCCTCCTGTTCTGTCTCCCTCACTTGCATCTGATGTCAACGATTTCTAACTGATAGATGTGATATATCGGGACAAGCCTTGTACTGTGAGTACGTTTAGTCATCAAACAGATACTCATTGACTGTTTCTGTTCACGCAGGCGCTAACCAGCCTACTGTCCTCTAGTCACGACAGCCTAGTTTTGGAGGCTCTGTGGGGTCTGCGGAACATGAGTGATCAGGCATTTCACCTTACAGACACGAATGAACTCCTGCGTCTCCTGGTGCCATTACTCTCCTCATCGGTGGAGCATATCGCCATTTGCACAGCTGGATGTCTCTGCAATCTCTCCTGTCAGAATGCTCATAACAAGGCCACAGTGGTTGAGCTGGGCAAGCACTTTTATTTATTTACAAACAAATGCTTACTCATTGTTATTAAGTAGCTATTTCTTTAAACTCTTGAATTACTAATTGCAGGTGGCGTGCCGGCCCTGTGCGCTTGTATGCGACGCTTCCTCTCCCGTGAAGAAGTCACTGAACCTGTTTGTGCTGCACTTCGCAACGTCACGCACAAGAATTTGAGGGCAGACACGGCATTACGTCAGGTACTTGACATATGTTACAAACACAATTTTTTATAGATCCAGTCGGCTGGTGCTCTGGGCGATATCGTTGGTCTCCTGAATGCTGATAGCGATCCTTCGCAGTTACCCCTCGTGAAGGCAGTCGTTGGACTTGTTAGGAATCTTGGTTTAGATCGAGACTGTCGTTGCGAACTTCAGTAGGTGCTTCTTTCTCCACATACTTGTAATCTCCCATTCCTTCTCTTTTCTACTCTAACGCTCGAGTATGTTTTGTTTTTATTTAGAAAGCTAGGTGCCACTGGACGACTTATTCTCATTCTCAAACGAGCCGACGGCGTATTTGAGGAAGCAACCCGTCGGCGGGGTTCCATAGTTTCAAGTTCCTCTGAACTCAGCTACATTGAAGGTGTGCGTCTGGAGGATCTTCTTGAACTCACCATGGTAGCTCTCAAATCTATGGCAATGCATTCGCCAGGACGCTCGGAGGTTATTCAAGCTACATCTGTCATCTCATTAATTGTTCGGGTACCGTTACATATTTAATACAGTTATTTGTTTTTCCTGACTACAAATTTTTGCCATTGGTTGTAGCGTCCCCGTTTAGTCTCGATGGGGTTACTACTGTGTTAAAGAATACTAAGGCTCTCGGTTGAACCCTTGCTTGTAAGCACTTTTTATTCAGAAGAATGTGCAAAGAGCATGGCAACCACTTACCATATAGTGCTATGTGCACAGGAAAATAATTTGTCGAATCCAATACTTAAAACATGAGAACACAAATAAACCCGTCCCGCCGAAATTTGTTTTACTTTTACATGCATATATATCCTTTCGAAAAGTAGTATATATATATATATATATATATATGATAGTGTGCGGCTCACCGATCTGCTTAAATTTTGACGTTGGTTCCCCAGGTCGTCGGCAGACTTATGATAAGTGTGCAAGAAACAGTTAAAATTTTAAAAGTGCCCCCACGCCGATCTATTAGCTTCCCGAAGTAAAAAATCCTCGTATGGATGGGAGGGGTCGCGAACAGACAACCATCTAACCGGCCTGATGTCGGCCAAGCTATAATACCAGAGGGCACGGCAGAGTTTGGGGTAGTACTTCCCCTCCTCGTCGGGCACTTGGCTTTATGCATTGCTCACCTCGCTCGTGAACTCTTGCTCTGTTTATTTAACCTGATTTTTGTAAAAAGCTGGAGCGCGTTAACGCCATCTTGATTTGCTATGTTTAACGGGGATTTAGCATGATTTACTTGAGAGTTCCTTAATGTAATCTATTTAATGGGATCGTAATGTACAAACGCAGTTTAAATGACTCTTGAAGAGATTATATCTGTTTGAACAGATGTACTTAACTTGGGTTTTAAGATTTGCGGCTGGTCCGTACGGTTTAAACTGGTTGGTGTAAGAGATGATCCAAAAACGCCTCGATAAATTTGATTGTTGTATCACACCTTGAATCTTAGGTCACGTCGCTAGGGATATGTCCAGGATGACGTAACCTACCTAAGAGATGTTAAGAGTACCTTGAGTTATCTTAGAATTATTATTCCTCTCAAATGTTTTTCTTTTACATTTTTGTTCTTATATGAGGTATATTTAATAATAGTATCGTATTCTCACCCTCCGCAGTATCTCTATGACCAGTCGGGAGTACCTTCAGCTTGCCTCAGTTAGCCTCCTTGGTGAGATTGCGGTGACTTCCGATGGCGCCCGTGCCATTGAAGAACAGGGTGCCGTGGCTCGGATAACAGAGTTGGTACAATCAAGCAATTCCGCAGTTGGTAGGTGTCTTTTACTCGTTCTACTTATTATATTAAAGTAACCCGTAATTTTGTAATGAAATGCACTGAGTAAACGGCGATTTTTACACTGTCCCCCCACCTGTAGCCACTTACAGTGCTACTGTGCTGCATCGCATAGCCCAGTCCAAACCGGTGGATTATCAGCGTCGCCTCTCGCAGGAACTGCGCCAGTCACTTTTTGATGGCGGAGTAGTTACCGGCCATGAGGCTGGTCTTTCACGCTCCACACCCTCCGGAGAGACCAACCCCCCGCTGCCACTTCCACGTCATGCCGTTGAGACTCCGCTTCTCCAGCTTCCTGACGTGCCCCGCGATCCCTTGCCTAACGGCCATG
This sequence comes from Schistocephalus solidus, assembly GCA_017591395.1. Taxonomy (NCBI): domain Eukaryota; kingdom Metazoa; phylum Platyhelminthes; class Cestoda; order Diphyllobothriidea; family Diphyllobothriidae; genus Schistocephalus; species Schistocephalus solidus. The sequence goes on along the minus strand of WEDG01003230.1, from coordinate 8,170 downwards.
CTCACGACACTTTCCATCGAGATAGCGTAGACGGCCATCGCTTTAATCTACTTCCTGCTAAGTTCAAAAGTGCGTTTCACCTCCCTGACTAACACAGTTGCCGCCTTATTCTGTGTCCATTTACAACGTGGTGCGCTGGGATGTGGTTGGTCGCAGTACTGATTTTATTTCTCACTGAGCCGCTGTGCTGACATGCAAGTGAGTATTTTTGGGGATTTCAGACTCCTTGTAAATCATGCCATTACTACGAACATAAAGGGAAATTTGGTGGGTGATATCGCACAATAAACAGGCGTCAGAAGTCGGTGACCATCCTCTGAATTTGTTACCAGCGTGACTACTTGACCTAGCGTTATGAACTCATGACAACTTTTATGGACACCGTGATCCCTTGTCCTGAGAATTGACTTACAAAATAAACTAGGCCCATTTGCCGTTCTTTTGCGACAGCCACCCACCTGGAGTAAATAGAAAGAAGTTGATGAAGGGCTTCTGTTCTCTTTCATGGGAAGAATCAGCCCTTTCGAGGACTGGAATTTAAGTTGCACATTGGTGATGAATCGCTCGGAGTTCACTGAGTTTTGACAAAAAGGCACAAGTAGGAAGATTATTATTGATATTTTACCTTTTGGGATTTTCGCCCACGGATGCGCATACGTAATACCAGTTAGCTGCTGTAGTCCTGGAGAAGGTCTATTTGCAATCTGTGCCTGCATTCGTTTTCAATTAAGTAGACTTGCATGGCGCCTACCTCAATCTCCCTATTCGGACACTAATCAGATCGCAGATGCTCGGTCAAATCTAAACAAAATATAACATTATAAAATTTTGATTAATCGAAAAGTGGACGAACTTATGGAACAGCCGAATACCACCGAACAAGACTAATAAACCAGGCCGCCTTCAATGGAATTCGGGGCAGTATAGGCCTCAGGTTCCACATTAGGGAGACGGACTCAACTTCAGAAGAGCGTCTACGTCGTGAAGCAACTTTCGTCTTACCAAAATTACTTAGATGTCTCACGACCATATTAAGGTAAGATTGACAAGAACACTTCGAAGAGCTCTCACATGTCTGGAAATCAGACAAGAGCCCTGGGTATCTCCCGCGTAGGACGAACACGTATAACAATCTTTCGTATAAATTGAATTGGCGCAGTTCAGAGTCGACCGAGTACAGATAGCCAAGATAAACCCAGACCCTGCAAGATTGGCATATCTCGAACCGCTCACTTTCAACATGTTCCGAACCCAGGTTGTCCTTATTGGACACTCCTGCATCCATATCCTTCCCTACACGACCGACCCACGATTCACACCGCCAAATGCCAACATCTAATCAGATATTCCAGTCATATGCCGCGACATTGAGTCTCCGTTCGCTCTGGTCGGATGCCCTAAACGCCAGCTCATCGGGATCTCTGCCAGCGCTGCCAGTTATTTTTCATTGCAGTCACCAATTTTGATTGCTCATCGGCCCTTCTGGCTACCTGTGAATATATCGCAGTGTGTCTTGTGAACTCTGGTGCCAAGAACGCGAACCAAACTTCTTTTTTCCCGCCCCCGCCATATACATGTAAACATCATTACTCGCTGCAATCACACAACCCGTGTCTTTTCTTTCACTCTTGCACGCGAACGCTTGACCCTGTTTAGTTACGTGCACACACATGTCACCGATCAAGCAACATAGGAGCACATCATGTGTGCGATTTTTCAACGTCGTAATCTCGGACGAAACATCTTACGTGAGCATGTGCATGGCTTATAAACCATGGCTTTTCGCGCACCGTGATAGTTTCAAGTGCGTCAGATTGTTTATAGTAAGGAAAATTTGCTGAGCTGTCGACCTCATTCTCTCCCCCACCCACAATCAGACCACCGTTCGAGCCAGTCAGTCGTCTGATGTACGCAGTTCGTGCAGTTGATTCGGATGCAGCGGATGTATGTTGGTGCTCCTGGCACTGGTTTGCCGGTCTCTGTGCGATGGTTTCGCAATTGATCGACCCGGCCGATGCGTAATGTGCACGTTCGGTGACGATGAGTAAAAGATAGGTCAGGGAGTTGCTGAGTCTGCAGCGGGGGCTGTGCTCATTGTGCTGGTAGACGCGCTCATGTGGGGACTGAGAAATTGTTTATGGGAGCGCAAGATGTTTTGGTGTCGCGGTGGATTCCGCTTTCGTGGATACGCAACTGACCGAACAGCCCCATGCGATAAGCGAATGCGCGTTGGCAGTGAGGGCATTGGAGGTGGCGGTATCTGATGTGTTTTGGTGCTTAGGCACTAGTTCGCCCGTCTCTGTGCGACGGATTCGCAAGTGACCGACCAGACAGCTGTGTGAAGTGGATGTGGGATTGCAATGATGACAGGTTTATACGGAGTCCCCATCACTGGTACTGGGGCTGGTGGTGGTGTTCGCAAACACCCGTAGCGAAATCTCCGTAGAAAATTTCGTTTGGTCGTTTAGTCATCCGTCGTCCATTCTCACCAGGTGGCCGCTCCATCGCAGTTGCACTTGCCTCAGCATGGCGTGGATGCTGAGGATTCCGATCCGCTCCAGGACTTTCGTGTCCGGGATCCTGTCTTGCCATCTCAACTGCAATATTCTGCGGAGGCAGCTGAGATGAAAGTGATTCAGCTGCCTGGCTTGGTTCGAGTATACGATCCAGGTCTCCGCTCCGTAAAAGAGTGTCGTAAAGACGACGGCCTTGTAAATCTTCAATTTGGTGTTCAGGTGAATACCGTGGCGATTACACATGGGGGCCTGCAATCGGTCGATGGCCTGACTGGCTTTGAAGATCCGTTGGGCAACCTCGTCATGGATTCTCGTGTTGTGTGACAGCGTGCTTCCTAGATAAGCGAAGGTTTCCACGTTTTTGAGCTGAGCACCGTTAAAATTTATTCGGGGAGCATTGTATTCTACGTTGGGTGGCGGCTGATGCCCGACAACCGTTTTGGCTGTATTGATTATTAATCCAAAATTGGCGCAGCCTGCGGTGATGAGGTCCATACTCGTTTGCATGTCCTCCTCCGTCACGGTGTCAAGGGCGCAGTCGTCCGCGAAGAGCAAGTCATGGACTGTAGCCGTAGACACGCGCGCTGTGTCCTGCCTATGCCGACTGGTGAGAAAGTGTCCGTCAGTTCTGTAGGTGTTGCGGATCCCAGGCTGCTCATCATGGTTGGCGTACATCAGCATAGTAGATAACATGAGACTGAACAGGGTGGGGGCCAATACGCAGCCCTGCTTCACTCTGCTGGTCACTGCGAATGCTTCGGATACCGTCCCGTTGTCAGTGACGCGCGCCGTCATCCCGTCATGAAACTGACGCACCATGTGCGTGCACCGCTCAGGACAGCCGAATTTCTGCATGAATTACCACAGTCCGTCGCGACTCACCGTGTCAAAGGTTTTCGTTAGATCCACGAAGGTAGTTTAAAGGTGAGTTCGCATCTCCTGGCACTTCTCGTGTAGCTGGCGGGCGACAAAGGTCATGTCGGTTGTTCCGCGGTGTCGGTGGAAGCCACATTGGCATTCCGGGAGCTGTACCTGCTTTAGGTGACCGTTCAAACGATTGAGAAGGATGCGGGCGAAGATGTTCCCGGCGATGTTGAGCAACGAGATGCCTGTGATATCACAGAATTGTCGGTTTCTCTTCCATTTGTAGAGATGGCCGATGGTCGCGTCTTTGAAATCTTGAGGATGTCTTCCTTGGTGCCACATCTCCTGGTAGAGTGTTGTGAGTTCTGCCATCAGCCGGGGCCCACCGTGCTTGTAGACTTCCGGTTGGATTGCGTCGGCTCCCGGTGCTTTACCGCTGGAGATCTGCTGCACGGCCCGGATGGTTTATGGTAGGGAAGGCGGCAGATCCAGGTCATTGTTCGTGTCCACTTGAGGGAGCCGGTCAATGGCAGCATCGAAGATGGCTGATGAGCAATTAAGGACACTTCTGAAGTTCTCGGCCCAGCGCTTCAGAATTTGCGATTTCTTTGTCAGCAGTGCCGTGCCGTCAGAGCTGAGCAGCTGTGCGGTCCCCTTGCTGCAGGGGCCGTAGATGGCCAGATGGCTTTAAAAAAGTCTTACATTTCATTGTAGTCCGCATACCCCTGGATTTCCTCAGCCTTTCTGACCATCCAGGCGTCCTGAATCTCTCGCAGCCGTTGCTGTACAAGACGGCGGCATCTCAAGAAGGCTGCTTTGGTGGCGTCAGTCGAATCGAAAACAAATTTCAGAATTTCGGTTGACATTTTATGATTTATGGAATCTTCTGTTCGGCACTAGAGCCGAGTGTCACTGGGTAACCGTTATTCCGCTAACCGCTCTGACACCATCCCACACTCTTCCGATGCATGCAGTGTCTCGGTCGTCTGACTGTAGACCGTTCTTTAGTCATCCAACGCTCCTTCACTGGGTCACGGACCCATTATCTTTTCGTTTTTGACCGTGCATATTAACTATCATGGAGGGATACTCATCGTTCAGGTAATGGGACCCGCTTTACTCATCGTGCCTCAAACCAGAACCCTCACAGCGGCCAGAATTATATGCAAAAGGGCAGTATCGAGGTTGAATGCCACTTTTCGTAGGGTCATGTTTTGTGCTTATCCGCTTTGCCATCAAATGTTTAACCAGCTCCCCTCTTTTTGCAAGACATTTAATGATTTATGTGTGACTGTTCCGTATGAGAATACGACCTTAACTGTGTGATGGAAACCTGCTGTGAAAATAAGTCCCCTTTTTGCAATTTGTTCACTTCAATTTTTATAATTCTTTTTCTGCATTTATCAGTCTCATCTAGACCTGTGAACCAACTGTCCACCACCTGGTCTACACTTGTCTGTCTACGCAACCTTCTTATCTATATTCCCTCCGCAATTCTTTCGATGACAAATGCAAAAAGCTTGGCCGCATTTTACTTGCAGTTTTTTTCCAAAAATCTTGCCTACTTCTGCCGTTTTATTGGATCACTCTTTGTTTTTGCCCCAATCTCAACTGGACATTCTCCTTTTCTCCACTTTTAGAATTTAGGTTAGTTACTTACAGCGTGAACGCTGTTCTTTGAGCCGGCTGCTAACCTAACCTTCTTTTGTCTACTTCTTGCCCACCCGGCTTTTGCTTAAGATTACGTCATTAGTTCCCCCGAAACCTCATTTTTCATTTCGCTTTCAATCGTCTCGGGATTTTGTGCCAGTCTAGCACCTAGCGGCAACTCGGTGACCTATCTGGTATTTGCTAGAATTGATTTTTTGTGGGATATTTTGCCTCTGCGGATGTATTAAGTAGGTCTCAACTTTGTTGGGTTGCTAGTCAATTGTTCCCTCTTCTTTTCCTAAGCACATTGACTTTTTAGAAGGGTGTTTTTTAAGCCGCTCTTGTGTGGATGCTTTTGCTGATTGTAGTGAGCAATAGTTAACGCCGCCCCTCCGACCGAGCTAAACTATCCTATTTCAGTAGCCAGTTCAAAAAGGCTACGGTGGTCTTGAGTGTATTTTAGCACATACGATCGTAGATCGAGCGCCAGAAACATCAGTCTATCTCTACGCGGAGTCTTAATGCAAATTTCCTGCTTTAACCGCCCGAAATCTTGATCTGGGAGTTCAACCAACACGTTACAGTACCAGTAACCCGTGAATCAGATCCTGTAACTGTGTTCGTCGAGTGAGTGGAATGAAATTTACATGAGCTGTCTTCCCTCGCGTTCACCTCATCCCATCCATGGGTGCCGCTTCAAGTTTCCACTTCATCTTGTTTTGCTTGTCGCGTTTATCCTACCGCTAGAATCATCCCTCCACGTTCCATACAATGCCGGCTTACTCGCCATCACCCCGCCTCCAGCATGGAAAAAGCCGTCCTCATTATTGGTTGGAGGGCAGTGCTGCTTACGTAGCATCTGTTCTTGCACCCAACCCGCTGCCGGTTTTGCTCCCGCGTTTTCATTGGCCGGTCTCGTTCACTTGCTTGCATTCCCCCTTTCTCTCCGTAGGAGACCTTCGTCTAAGCACCCGCGCTGATGGTGAGGGCCAGACTTACACGGACTCCGTCTTCGTGGAAGGGAGGGAGGCGCCGCAGCTTATCTAGGATTGAGCGCGAAGCCAGAATCCCGTCGACGTGTGTTTGCATGTGCGAATCAATACCCCTGATACAGATCTCATTTTTCTAGGCCTCAGCTAGCACCCCGTCCTCCCCTTATACCTGTCTTTCAACACGAATCCCGTCTCGGATTGTAAAGGCGTGCGGTGTTCATGAACTTGGTCATGATCGGAATTTTTTCTTGTGTCTGTGTGTACACATGAGTTTCTTATAATTTTATCCTTTCCGTTTTGCTTTTCTACTTGCATCTTTTGCACATACTTTTCGTATTTCCCACTGAATATGTTCCCGTACTCGGATTCGATCAAACGCTCATTGTTAAATAATGGTAGAGAAGTTTCTTTTCACTTGACAATTATAGTTTATTATAATTTTCGCCCGGTGGATAAGTTCTGGAGTAAAAAGGGTGACATTTTGCCGGGGATAGCACAAAAAGTAGGGAAACCAACGGCTAGTTATAAAACCTAATGACGTTCCAGTCCCGAACATGCTACGACAGTTCGACCGTCGTTTCTGACGGGATCCACCATCCGCTTCACAGCGTGGTGGTGCAAGGAAGGTGACGGTTGGAGCCAATTATTGTGGTTCTGGCGGTTTAGTCCCAAGCAGTTTCGTCAATTGGAAACAAGGTGACAATTCCTAGTTTCCGCTAGGCCTGCAGGCGAAAAAATACGAAATGCAAATTTAAACAAAAGATCGGACTCTCGCGTTTCAAGATAAGGGTAGAGTGAGATGAGTACATATTAAAATCACACGTTTCCGTGACCTGTGCAGATGTGTATTGTGCGCGTAGTTCGGCAGATTAATTCTCGCATACGACAAGGATGGATGGATGCTTTAATTAACAAAAAGCATTTGTCGACTGATAGACACGCGCCAATTTTAATGGACATCGCACACTGTTATAGCATCTCATAAGAGAAACTGGAAGATACCCCTCCTGTAAGCGTATAATTTAGAAAAAAACCACCAAATGGACATAAGAAAATTATTCTGATAATGTCTTTTATAAACTATGCTTTGATTTATGAGGGCGTCCATAATCAATTGAAAAAGTCCTACTAAAACAGTACTGGCAAATACCAGGGGGACTGGAATGCTCAGTTCTGGCTTATTGGCCGTCATCAGCCAGCCATACACGAGGCTCGAAAGCACAGCCTGTAGCTTAGAAGGCCAACACTCTAACCACTGAGAGCCTATCCACCGCGTATTCTCTATCCAAACCGGATCGAGCTTCGGTTGGTGCACATCCTGGAGTTGGTTATGGTTGGCTGATGAAGGCTAATAAGCCAGAAATTAATATTTCAGTCTCCCCGTTCTTTGTCAGTAATGTGTAGCTACCTATTTTACTAGTCGCTGTGCGGCTGATGGTGGGGCGCGACCGTGAGCCCCAAGGCACAACAGGACGAGTCAGTGCCGTAGCCAAAGGGTGAGCGCTTATATACCAAATTTGTACTAGTTAATTAGTCACTTTTCCCGAATGCGGTTTTCGCAGGCGGCCGAATAGGCGCCCATTTAAGAGTTGACATCCTGGCATGACTGAAATGCCTTGGGATCAAATTTCGCCCATTGTACACCTCACGGCGCATGAGAACTGTTCGTCCTGTCGACGGCGGAACTTTACTAGTTCTTGCACTGTTCAACGGCGTTTCTATATCTGCTCTGAGAATTGTCAGACACTTACACACCTACAAGATGCCGAATGCACTGGCTACTAAAAAAACGAGGAAAAACAATCCACGGAGGGAAAAGGATGCTCTGGGGAGCTTGACATTTCCAAACTAGCCATGAGCCACCATATCGACAGCATAGGTAATAGCCAAAAGCCCATACACATGTTTCACCGATATTCTGTCGTTGCATGTGACAGCTGCGTGTATATTGGCTCATCAGTGCGTCCCCTCGCCGATGATAAGCCGAACTCCACAGCTGTGCCATGCAGCGGCAAACTATCTGAAAAACACGTAGCTGGGCTTTTAGTTCGTACCAGTGCTACCAGTATGATATATTATGCATGCATATGCATATTATGCATATTATTATGTTTCCTGTGACACAACGTTCGTTTATCGTCGGTAGGT